>JBBPBX010047060.1:0-11781 GCA_038048925.1 Garcialebias charrua | reverse complement strand
ATATATATATATAGTATATATATATATATATATATATATATATATATATATATATATATATATATGGTAAATGGTAAATGGAGCTTATTTATATAGCGCCTTCCAGCCCCCTCTGAGGAGCCCCAAAGCGCTTTACAATACGAGCCATCTACCCATTCATACACACATTCATACACCGTTAGTGGTAGCCTGCCTTGTAGGGCGCTATCCAGACCTACCGGGAGCAACTCGGGGTTAAGTGTCTTGCCCAGGGACACAACGACACATGGTGGGCGGATGCGGGACTCGAACCTCCGACCTTCCGATTGGGGGTCGACTGCCATTACCACTGTGCCACGGCCGCCCGCCCTATATATATTAGGGGTGTAACGGTACGCTAAAATCACATTTCGGTTCGGTTCAACTACAAGGAGAGCTCGGTTCGGTTTATTTTCGGTTTATTTTCGGTACAAATTTTTTTTTTTTTTTTACAAAATAAAGACTTACAAAATGTTTATTTTGAAAATATGCCAAAAATATGTTTGTATTGTATTGTAGTAATAAATAAAAGTGACCCATTTGGATGATATTTTAAATAAACAGCACTCTACAATAAATAAACTATATGAACAATAATAAAAATCTTAATAAATGCAATAACAGTCAGAACCAGAACAATAAGCAGCAACAGACTGTTTACAATCTAACTAATCAAGTTTTTGTTCAGTAGCAGCAGTGTGGCTGTATTTGTCCTCATTACTGTACTCACAACTTCTTCTTGGTGGGACAGGTGGGACTGTGGGAACAGTTCAGAGTTCAGTTCAGTCATCACTTAGCTGCAGGTGGATTTACCTCTGTCACAGACTGGAAATAAAAAACAAAAGAGATTTAAAAAAAAAACAAGTTAATAAGATTATGATTAAAAAAAAAGATTATTTAGATAATAATAATAAAAGAACAATACCTCTTGAACGGTTGAATCTCTCACTCTTCATCATCATGGCAGGGCTTTAATGAGCTCCAGGGCTTGTTGACAACATCAGTTAGTTTTTTCATAAAGAGCTGAACTTTTTGAAGTGTTGACGTGATGAATGTCTCATAGCGACGCTCAGCAACTTTAAAGCCTGCGCATATAACAACGTTCAGAGATTCAGAGATTTAAAAACTCATACAGCTTGTGTTATTGCTCTGGACCGCTCTGATTACCTGATGAAGTAGTTTTAATACAGCTCTTCGTTCACGTTCGGATGACAGTTTCCAGCGCGTTCACGTGACGTGTTGCTGCTGCAGAGAGCTGCGTCACGCAGCTGCTGCAGAGTCTTCATGAAACAAAGTCCACACAAGCTGCGTGTGCGCTCGTCTTTTAACAAGAAAGCTATAACGTTCAAAAACAGGAGACCGCACAAGATGCTAACGGCTAAATGCTGCGCGTGCCACGCGAAAATAGCTCCGTGCTGAAACGCGCCCAGGAAATTTTGTTCCGCGGTGCATATATTCCCCTGTTAAGAACGTTTAATGAGTGAAAAAATAACCGAAACGGTACGCAGTTGGACCGAACCGAACGTGGTGTACCGAAACGGTTCGGTACACCCATTACAACCGTTACATGCCTAATATATATATACATATATATATATATATATATAATATACATATATATATATACATATACATATATATATATATGCATATATACATATATACATACATATATACACATATATACACATATATACATATACAGGTGGTCCCCGACTTACGAGCGAGTTCCGTACTTATGAGTTGCTCGTAAACCGAAAATTCGTACATCGGAACGGCCCGCAGTGGCTATCTCGTAAAACCGGAACTTTGCTCGCAAATAGAAAAAAGACGCTAGCGCTGCAGCGCACACCCGTTTATCAACATGAGACTGAACAAGCGTACATGCTGATCCTTAAACATGCACAACACTTTATTTACAAGCAGTTAGCTAGCACATTACACCACACATTCATCTATAAACACATACCTATACAGTTTTTTCGGTACAACAGTGCTTTTCTCTGCCTTTTGTTTTCACACGACAGACACGTCGTCTCTCGCCCCCCCCTCCGCGCGCTCTATGTGCAGTCAAAGTGCAGTGCAACTGTCTAGTCCAGACAGAAAGGACTGTTAGTATCCTAACTTCATACAGAAAAAGTTTTAATAACTTACCGAAAGCCGTCTGCTTGCGCTGCCATCAGCTGCATCTGTTAGCATTAGCTCCCCCGAATCCGCAGCTCCGGGCAGTCCGGTTTATCTGCATCTCCAAAAATGCTGTCGGCTTTGTTATTCCAAGTTAGCTCGTTGTCCCCCGATGTCTTCGGCTTCCAGTCCGACATCGAGGCGAGCTCCAGGAACCTCTGATCGCACAAAGCCGGCTGTCGGAGAGCTACGAGGGTGCAGCTACGAGGCTAATGTTAGCTCGTTGCTAATCCAGTCCGCAGCTTCTCCATGCCTGAGACATCTCCGGGCAGTCCGGTTTATCTGCATCTCCAAAAATGCTGTCGGCTTTGTTATTCCAAGTTAGCTCGTTGTCCCCCGATGTCTTCGGCTTCCAGTCCGACATCGAGGCGAGCTCCAGGGACCTCTGATCGCACAAAGCCGGCTGTCGAAGCAACAGCTCTGGTGGGGTCCGGTTTAGCATGTTAGCTTAGCTCATACCATGAGCTGCTGGTCTCGCGCGGCGCTCGGCGAAGCGATCGCGGCTGCTGCTCCAGTCCTGAGACATTCACAGAGTTCAGGGAGTGTTTCCAGTTAATTTATCCGTATGAGGCATGCTCTTATGGGAGAAACAGTCCTCCAAAAGCCGACTGCCGAGTGCCGACCGAGACCGGAAGTAATGAATGTAAAATGGCGGCTCCGCCATTTTACATTCATTAGTTCCAGTTTCAGCAGTACCGGAATACCAGTTCATTCATTAGTTCCAGTCTCGGCAGTGTTCAAAAAAGCACGAAATTATTTAAAAAAATGATAATAATGATACTTTACGTATATATAAAGCCATTTAAAACATTCACAGCTGCAACACATGAAATTAAGAACATTTAAACCCAAAAAAAAAAAAAAAATTTTTTTTTTTTTTAATTTCATATTTTTATTAATTATGATAATCTCGTAAAGTCGAACGCTCGTAGGTCAGGGCGCTCGTAAGTCGGGGACCACCTGTATACAGTATATTTGTATGTATAGTATATATATACAGTATATTTGTATATATGTTACTTTATGTTTATTTTAGTATTCATATTTTAAGGCTTTAGAAACCCTTCCCACACTCTTGCACTGTTCTAAACTCTTAAACCTATGTCATTTGAACAACATACGTGCAGAACTGTATATGTAGCCACTAAATTTTAATTAGTTCTGCAGAACAGGAGCAGCTCTCGGTTCCGGTCTAACTCTGTTCTGTCCGACTCGGTTAGTTTCTCCAGATGTACCCTGCAGCGACAAAGCCCACAATCAATGTTCTAAACTCTTAAACTGACTAATTTTAACAACATACTTATATGTAACAACTAAATTTCCCTTACAAGTGCGTCCCCGGAGCTCTCGGGTTCACCGCTGAGTCTGGAGGTCCGGTTCTGGTCCGGTTCATTGCAGCTCTTGAGTGTCGAAGTGCATTTTGGGGAGAGGGCGGACCTTCAGTTGGCCGGTGTGGGACCGTAGGTGCTGGACTGAGTCCAAGTCTGGAAAAGTCCAGATGGGCTAAGAAAACAGCTCCAGACATTCGGCGCTCTGGACCTTCAGCGTGCGCCTGCTCTTAGAAGCCCCTGTGGGTTGGCTACCAGCTCTCATGATTCACTGATGGGTCTGGAGGTCTGGTTCTGATCCGGTTCTGCTCCGGTTCGGTGGGTTCAGTGTGGCTTCTCTGCATTCGCTGGGTGCCGATCAGATCAAAACTTTAACTCTGGTTTTATTCAGCAGAAGGAAACTGGGCTTCTGGTCGGGGCCCTGTTGCCTTCTGGGAAATGTGGTCATGAGAGCATGAACTCTAAGCTTCTGTCGAGAACAGACGCTCCTCCTCTCCTTCCTCGCTTTGCTGCTCTGTCTGCCTGTGAAAATGCTTCTGAGCCTCTCTTGGATATCTTCCGAAGAAAAAAAACGAAAAAACTGGGACCTCGTGTACATAATCTCGTTTTCATCTCATGTACCACATGCGGTGCAAATGACAATAAAGACTCTCTGACTCTCTACACAACTGATAACATTTCTTCAAAGAGAAGACAGGCTTTGGGCGAGCCGATTGCCATGTTGGCATGCACACAGCTGGATATCTCATCGACTTGAAGAATTGATGACGTGTCTATCTCTGCTGTCATCTGTGGATCTTAAGGACGCATATTTAATTGGATTTATGATAACTGGTTCCTGCTTTTTGGATTCAGCTGGTTGCTGGTTTTATCTACAATTAAGGAAGTTCGTCTGCAGCAAATTGAGACCCGATCACGCTGCTTGCCTTTGTGATGGCTTGGTTCTTGCCTGTGTACCCGGACTCAGTTGCCTTGGGCAGAATGGATCAGATCTTGGGGATTTTTACACAGGTACGTTCCATCGGTGTGTGGCCACATAATTTGGACATTTTCAGAATCTATTGGACCAACACAGACTCAAGGCAGATGTCATTATGTTCTGTCTGTACTTGAAAACAACTGTGTGTTTATTTGAATCTGGCTCCCCGGCTGGCCTTCAAGGCCACCTTATCTGAATACGCCTGGAGGACATGTAATCTGACACTCAACCCCGCCCAATGGGGAACTCCACCGTCAACCAGAATGAACCAGCTGAATAAACATTCTGTCATCATTTCAGGACTCTTGGATTCTCATTAGCGTTGACCTTGGCCATTCCCCGACACCCTCGAGAATGTTTACGGATCTCATCGGAGGAGCTGTTGATTATTCCATCCTTATCAGAACTCTTATGGTGACCTCGAGAGCATCTATGACTATTGCTCATTGTTCTCGGTGTCTCCCCGCTCTGCAGACTGTCTACGTCATTATGTGCTTATCTGTGCGAGGTGTTTTTCAATATTATAATTTTTTTTCTCATGAAGAAAGATTTTAATAGGAATTTTTTCGCCTCCATTTCCTAATGTGTCTAATTTCATTACTTTTTGTCTGTCTAAGCGGATCTCACTTGTAAATGAGTCTTCGAGGCTGAATGTGACTTATCTGTCTAAATAAAGGTTGAATGAATTGAATGAATGAATGCAGTGGAGGCATCTGGAGAGAAAACTACAAAATGGCTGTGCTTGTCCCAAGTAATTTATTTTTTCTCTAACTTTTTACTGTACTGTGTATCCAGTACTGTCCCAATCACGTGAGTGATGTTAACATTGACAGCCGTGTCCTGTACAGTTTTTTCTACAATATTATGAACTGTACGTCCACAAACCGTGATGGAGTCCGTGAAAGTCGAACTGTGAAGTAGCCAGGGACTACTGTACGCGTTAAAGCTGGGGTATTTTATGCACTTGCAAACCAGTAAAATTAATATCAGCAGACAGAACTGTGAGAGGTACTAATCAGAGTATTTACACTTGGGCTCGGTGCCGTGGCTCTCCAAAGGTCAGACACGTCTGTATTCTTGCCAGTCTCTTGTGATAGCGATGAATTGCTGCATTTCAGGTCAAGAGAAAATTCAAGCTCAGATAAAGTGGAACCTGCGTACACAGCCTGCTCTGCAGACTGCCGTGAACTATTTATAGAGCCATGATTTACAAAGTGGTTTCCAGTAAACGTAGGGCCAAAGTCATGCATGGATCAAATCCTTTTGCATGAAATATGTGGTGTTATATCAACGCACTGTTTTCTCATTTTGACAGATTGAAGCTCACCCTTAATAGTAAGCCAGTCGCCAAGTTAACTGGGGTATAAGTTTATCTAAAGTACTTTTTACAAGCTGAAGACGCAAACTGAACACATGTATACTATGACAAGGGCTGTGCGCATTATAATTAAAACTCGTTCTTTTTGACAACGAGGTAGAACTTGATTTCAAAATCTTTGTTCAAACAAAACAGAATCGCCCTGGTGCATGCTAAATAATCCAGGTAGAAAATTCTAAAAAAAGCTAAGTCTGGTCCTCTGGACATTCAAACAGAAACAGAAAAACAGAATCACTTTTCTTGGCCAAGTTTGTGTGCACAAAAAAGGAATTTGACTTCAATTTCATGCACAAATCTTAAGCTGTTTATTTAAATGTTATTTTTGGCAACGCTTTTAGCACCGACTGAAATTAGAAAGAGTTTTGAAGGAGAAACATGTCGACCAGAGGAATTAGTTTTTCTTTTCATAGTGGAGTAGCCCTTTTGAAAACAGTGTAAGGGACACGCAGACTGTGTTTTGCAAGCGTTCGTAGCTTCCTGCTCAGTTTTGGTGTGTAGTGCAGTCAAAAGACTTGCAGGCTGTTTGAGCATGAAACATACCATTGTGGGAAAAAGTTCATCACTGACGCACTAGGGCTGACCTTATTCAAATTGTGGCGCTTTTGTTGTTCCTGCACGTTCTGCTTGTCGTTACGCAAGCCCCACACTGTGGCCAGCAGCCAGCTGAAGATGTGAACTCTACGTGAGCCAAAAGTTGGATTCAGATACTTTTCTTGGCAAGCTGCAGTTTGTTCGTCCTCACTGAACATGTTATCGTTCATCCCTATTTAAAAAAAATCACCCTCTTTTTTAGCACACAAGTCACTTGGTTGTCCGTTAGAGCAGTTGGTTGTAAATTCAACAAGCAATATCCAAATGACTTCACATTTTAAACTTTGTCACAACTGATAAATAATTAACGCTAAATAAGAACTACTTTTTTATTATACAGTAATATATAATTCTACATGTTGCCTTTTGCAGGACGAGCCCATATTTAATTCATAGAACCACCTAAAATGCCATAAAAATACCTGTCTGTTATGAAGCACATATTATAAGCGATCCTGCACGTCAACAGTTCAGTTATACCACAGCTCCATTAAATCAGTGACGCCACGGCGCGTTGAAAAATCACCCAACCTTTTGTGACTGCCAGGTGGATTGTGTGAACAACTGAAAGTGGCACAAGTAACCGTCATAATGCAAAACCATAGTTTGAAAGAGGCTGCTCACTTTAATACAGGATCATCAAATCAACTTGAAAACGTCCTGTAGAAATGTAAAACTTTGCTTATTCACAAACAGTCACTAACAGAAAGAAAATTCAAGATATTAACCGAGCAGAGCGTTCTTGTTGTAAACAACTCAAACAGTTTTTAAATACAGTTGCTCTTGTGCTACAGTCTACACACAGGAATTGATTTTATGCAGCAAGTGTCCTTCCAGAAAGCTCACGTGACAGATTCCTCTTGGGAACGTGCATGTGGAGACTCATGGCATCGCTGACAATGGGAACGCATTGCCAGCTGACGTCAAACCAGTCAAGGATGAGCTCAGGAATTCTTTCAAGTAACTGCAGCGATAACATCTTTCTGCTCTTGACATCTAAGATTTGATTTGTGGCGTGTTGTGTTCCTTTGTTTCCACATTTTAACAATATCGACTTTCATTGTTGTGGCAAAACATTACGAGTCTCACTCACCATACTCGTTATGTAAATTAGTTACCACCCTGCCCGTTAATGTAAAATGTCTTCACCCATATCTTTTTAATAAAAAGCAACAATCTGGTTTCGTGTTAACAGTCTGCAAAAGTGCACCGTTTCCGTATATAGAAAATGAGAAATGTGTCATTTTCCAACAGTAAACAACCAACCATAAGATTATTATTTTTTTTACTCATAAGAAGGAACGTTTTGTCAACTGAGACCAGACCCGTGTGGATGTTCTACTGCAACTGATCAGTCATCTAGTCTTGTCCAAATTCCTTTGGTTTCCTGTTATTTTTGGTGCTATAATTAGATTTAGTTCCAGTTAGATTCATTTGGCTTCATAAAAACGGACATTCTTGAACAGCTCAGAGAACAAAGACTTTCAGAGCTTAACTACTTTCTAAATTTATAAAATAACTGATGCTTTCTAGACTGATTTCTCGATAGTCACTTTGGGAACCCCGTGCAAAACAAAGACTTTTGACTGAAAGAAAACCCGTTGAGCTCTTGTTTGCAAGCAAACATGGGTACATTTCCACCAAATGTTGGTTTGACACCTAAACTTTTCCTTCATAGTTCATACCAAACACAGAATGGAGTTCTGAATAAAAAATGGTTTTAAATCTATAAGCAAATTTCTTGAAATCCTCTCAAGACCCAAAGCTGATTCTTGACTTCTCTAAATGGTTTTAAGAATCTGTTGGAATCCTGGCAAAAACCAATGCAGACATGTTCCTGTTTTTGATTTTCTACATCTGCCTTATAATCTGTCTGTTTTGCTACTTTGATATCTTTGTTTTAACTTGTTAAAAAAAATCTGTATTTCTTTCTTATGATTGTCTATTGTTGATTGTTCAAGGAACATCTACTGTTGCTGTTGTCATCATTCTTTAGTTTGTAGACAGGTCTCTCTTGTAAATGAGTCTTCAAGGCTCAATGGGATTAACCTGCCTAAATAAAGGTTGAATGAATGAATGGATGATGCTCCACGACTCACAGCAGTGTCCAGCTTTGGGAATCACTGACTAGAGATGCTGGTTGATGAAACACATCCATGCAATACAGGTTTTTACTGAACATTATTGGTTCTGTCTACAGGCTGTTAATTATTCATTTAAACAAATAAAATGTACCGGTAGTTAGTATTTGTGAAATTTCAGTTGTCCAAGCAGTTGTTTAACATTAGCATAATAGGTGTCGCACAAGAAGTAGAGCAACATCGAGGCCCGGGCATCAATGATCCTCAACACCGCAAAAGAATAACAATGTGATTTTGATTGATCTGGTATTCCTTCTCCCCAGCACCTTGTCGAGAAGTCTTTAGGTCTGTGATGTAAAAGTACCTTCCCTCGAACACCAAGTTAGCTGTAGCTTCAAGCAAAGGAGAAATATAAATAATGACCATTTTGAAGGAAACCCAAGAACTCCTGACGCTGTCCTCAGACAGCGTAAGGCGATCATTCATAAAGATTAACGCCCGGAAGGCCTCTGGTCCTGACAACATACCTGGTCGTGTGCTGAAGGACTGTGCAGGGGAACTCGCAGCGGTCTTCACGGACATCTTTAACATCTCACTGAGCCAGGCCATCGTCCCCACCTGTTTCAAAGCCACCACCATCATCCCTGTCCCAAAGAAGGCAACGCCCGCATGCCTCAATGACTATCGCCCAGTAGCACTCACCCCCATCCTGATGAAGTGCTTTGAACGGCTAGTCATGAAAAGCATCACATCTGTCCTCCCTGACTCCCTGGATCCCTTCCAATTTGCATACCGACCTAATCGCTCAACCGACGATGCCATCTCCTCTGCCCTTCACACAGCTCTCACACATCTGGACACGAAGGACTCCTATGTTAGAATGCTGTTCATCGACTTCAGCTCGGCATTTAACACCATCATCCCCCAACAGCTCATCCTTAAACTGGACAGTCTGGGGCTGAACACCTCAATGTGTAACTGGCTGCTAGACTTCCTGACCGGGAGACCACAGACAGTACGGATCGGGAGTAACACATCTAGCACCATCACATTGAACACAGGGGCCCCACAAGGATGTGTGCTGAGCCCCCTTCTATTCACCCTGCTAACACACGACTGCACACCATCGTACAGCTCCAACCACTTCATCAAGTTTGCGGACGACACAACAGTGGTAGGTCTCATCAGCAACAACGATGAGACGGACTACAGGAACGAGGTGAGCCGCCTGGCCTTGTGGTGCGGACACAACAATCTCACTCTCAACGTGGAGAAGACAAAGGAGATTGTTGTGGACTTCAGGAAGAGGGATGCCCAACATCCCCCTCTGACCATCAACAGCACCGCAGTGGAGAGAGTAGACAGCACCAAGTTCCTGGGAGTGCACGTCTCAAAGGACCTGTCCTGGAGCAGGAACACTGCAGCACTGGCAAAGAAGGCTCACCAGCGTCTCTACTTTCTCCGCAAGCTGAAAAGGGCTGGAGCTTCAACCCCCATCATGAGCACCTTCTACAGAGGTGCCATAGAAAGTGTCCTGACCAGCTGCATCACTGTGTGGTTTGGTGCATGTACTGCATCATGCCGCAAGAGCCTCCAGCGCATTGTGAGAGCAGCTGAGAAGATCGTGGGCACCTCCTTGCCCTCACTGCAGGACTTACACAGCAAACGCCTCAATCGGAAAGCCCACCGCATGGCAGGTGATCCCACACACCCACTACACAGCTGCTTCAGACTGCTGCCATCAGGGAGGAGACTGAGGAGTCTCCAGGCTCGAACCAGCAGACTGAGAGACAGCTCTGTTCATCAGGCAGTCAGAATGCTAAACACTCTGCCTGCTCTGCCTCCCCTCCCATTTGAACTGCCTTAACACTAAAACTTTCTCACATATTATCACTCAACACAAAGTTTTTAACACTAGACTCTGTGTCATCAAACGGGTTAATCACTAAACTCTCGGTCATGTGCTCATACAGTTTGCACTACTTCTCATACTTGCACTAATGTCTGTATTACATCACTGCCTATAATCATAATACTGTTTACATTCTCTGTTTACATTTATTAATACTGTTTACTTTTATTACTACTGCTTACATGTAATTACTACTGTTTACATTTATTTACACTACTCTAATATCTACACCACTGCTGGTACATATACAGTGTGCTCTGAACGGTCTTATTTAGGTCTTATTTAGGGATGCCCAATGTGCCTTACTGCATATGCCACTTTTTGCCTCTATAACAACATCAACTACTACCTCATACATATACTGTGTACATTGACTCATACGCTGCTTTGCCACTTTGCAAATGTCAATGCTAGAAACCTTTAGTTTATTTTAGTTATACTTTTTATACTCTTTTTTTATACTAGTATGCAAAAACTCAGGACAATATTATGTTCATTAAATGTTTAATGTTTTAGTTTTAGAGTTGGTGTAAATTTTCATACTCTTATACCACTATGCAAAAAACTCAGGACAGTGTTAGGTTTACTATTTTATGCTTATGTCTATTATTATATGTTTCAGTGTTTCAATGTTTAGATGTTTACTGTTGCACCGAGGGACTGAGAGAAACGCAATTTCGGTCCTGTGTATGTCCTGCACTGTACATATTGCAGATCTGACAATAAAGTTGACTTTGACTTTGACTTTGAACTCACCCAAAAAGTTACAAGCTGTCTCACAAAATACTTCTTGCAATGAGATAAATAGTATAAAATTATGTTTTTAATCCAATATTTTAAGTAGGATTGATGGGGGTTTGGTGGTGTAGAGAAGGTGAGCCTGTGATCGGAAGGTCGCTGGTTCAACTCCCTGGACAGACGACATCAAAATGTGGGTGGGAAAGGTGAGAGTTCTGTGATGGAGTTAAATTGAAAGCTCCTCAGATAAATAGTGTTAAATTATTATTTTATATATGAATGTTTCTGTTCGGTGCCCTGAGACAACTTCTGTTGTGGCTTGGCGCTAAATCATTAAACTGAACTGAATTGAAAGGTGAAGCACCCACACCTCATTTGCCCCACTCTAGGCCCTTGAGCAAGGCCCTTAACTCCCATCTGCTCCTCTGGGCACCCTAGATGACAGCTCTGCTCCACACGGAGGGCTGTGGTAGCTCTGTGGTTGGTCAGGAAGGACTTCCGGAGTAAAAACAATGGCCAAGTCTTCGTGCGAGTTAGTTCTCTGTGGCGACCCCTGAAGAAGGAGCAGCCGA
>JBBPBX010047059.1:0-26331 GCA_038048925.1 Garcialebias charrua | reverse complement strand
GAGTGTGGTAGCAGCTGAGAGTAGTCTCCAACACGTACTGGTGGACCGCCATCTTTAAAACTTTGGCATGCAAGG
This sequence comes from Garcialebias charrua, assembly GCA_038048925.1. NCBI lineage: Eukaryota > Metazoa > Chordata > Actinopteri > Cyprinodontiformes > Rivulidae > Garcialebias > Garcialebias charrua. Next base: position 26,256 of record JBBPBX010047059.1, on the reverse strand, counting down.
TGGTGGGTGATATGCTCTCATTCACCCACAGAGACAACCCAAATTCTCTAAGAGTTGGGACATTGTGTAAAAAGTCAATAAAATCTCATATTTTATTCACAAAGGAAAAAAGTAAACATCAAATGTTGAAACAGACATTTTAGGGAATAAATACAATTCAAGATTCAAGTTCCTTTATTATCCCCGAGGGGCAATTAGATTTGCAGTCAATAGGAGTGCACAGTTTCATACATACATATGCACTTACACACACATACACATATAAACACAAGACAATAAAACATTAAAATAACAGTGTTAAAATTAGTGTGCATTAAGAAACCTGATTGCTACTGGGATAAATGAGTTTTTAAATCTGTTCATTCTACATTTGGGTTGTAGAAACCTGCGTCCAGATGGAAGCAACCTGACAATAGAGTGGTGATGGCAGCAACTCTAATGCCTCTTTTCCACCACCCCTGCTCAGCCCTGCTCAGATCAGCTCTTTACACGTTGGATTTCCACCGCACTTCAGCACCGGTTCTGGAGGCATGTCCAGAATCCAAAATCCTGCTAATGAACTTTTAATGAACTTTAGTTTACCATTAAGAGAGTTCTGCGATGAATTAAACTCAAAACAGTCTGCTCCTCAGATACATAGTTAAATTGTTATTTTAAAATACGAATGTTTCTGTTAACTTATTTTATATATGAATATTTCTTTTCAGTGCCCTGAGACAACTTCTGCTGTGACAACGTTATATGAATTGAATTAATGAACCAGATTCTATGAAAACATCTATACTGTATTTAAAAATTCCATATTTTTCTTCGTCATTTAATGTATTTGCACTCATTAGGCCTCATGCACGAACCGTTCGTACGCACAGATTTGTTCTTAAACTGTGCGTACGAGTGATTTAGGATCACTTGTGGCATTCAACAATGTTTTCGTATCCTACGATTATTTTCAGATACGAACAAAATTTACGAGTGGTCCGGACCTGTCGTATATTTTACGAGGAGTCGGTCCGCTGTTATCCAGATGGACTTCCTTCACTAATAACTTCATATTTTGTTACTCAGAAAGTATTCTGACCCCCCCCGCGCTGCCGCGCCACTCATGTCGACCACCTCCTGTCATGTTGGCACGCTGCGCACCACCTGCCACCACCTCCTGTCATGTTGGCACGCTGCGCACCACCTGCCACCACCTCCTGTCATGTTGGCACGCTGCGCACCACCTGCCACCACCTCCTGTCATGTTGGCACGCTGCGCACCACCTGCCACCACCTCCTGTCATGTTGGCACGCTGCGCACCACCTGCCACCACCTCCTGTCATGTTGGCACGCTGCGCACCACCTGCCACCACCTCCTGTCATGTTGGCACGCTGCGCACCACCTGCCACCACCTCCTGTCATGTTGGCACGCTGCGCACCACCTGCCACCACCTCCTGTCATGTTGGCACGCTGCGCACCACCTGCCACCACCTCCTGTCATGTTGGCACGCTGCGCACCACCTGCCACCACCTCCTGTCATGTTGGCACGCTGCGCACCACCTGCCACCACCTCCTGTCATGTTGGCACGCTGCGCACCACCTGCCACCACCTCCTGTCATGTTGGCACGCTGCGCACCACCTGCCACCACCTCCTGTCATGTTGGCACGCTGCGCACCACCTGCCACCACCTCCTGTCATGTTGGCACGCTGCGCACCACCTGCCACCACCTCCTGTCATGTTGGCACGCTGCGCACCACCTGCCACCACCTCCTGTCATGTTGGCACGCTGCGCACCACCTGCCACCACCTCCTGTCATGTTGGCACGCTGCGCACCACCTGCCACCACCTCCTGTCATGTTGGCACGCTGCGCACCACCTGCCACCACCTCCTGTCATGTTGGCACGCTGCGCACCACCTGCCACCACCTCCTGTCATGTTGGCACGCTGCGCACCACCTGCCACCACCTCCTGTCATGTTGGCACGCTGCGCACCACCTGCCACCACCTCCTGTCATGTTGGCACGCTGCGCACCACCTGCCACCACCTCCTGTCATGTTGGCACGCTGCGCACCACCTGCCACCACCTCCTGTCATGTTGGCACGCTGCGCACCACCTGCCACCACCTCCTGTCATGTTGGCACGCTGCGCACCACCTGCCACCACCTCCTGTCATGTTGGCACGCTGCGCACCACCTGCCACCACCTCCTGTCATGTTGGCACGCTGCGCACCACCTGCCACCACCTCCTGTCATGTTGGCACGCTGCGCACCACCTGCCACCACCTCCTGTCATGTTGGCACGCTGCGCACCACCTGCCACCACCTCCTGTCATGTTGGCACGCTGCGCACCACCTGCCACCACCTCCTGTCATGTTGGCACGCTGCGCACCACCTGCCACCACCTCCTGTCATGTTGGCACGCTGCGCACCACCTGCCACCACCTCCTGTCATGTTGGCACGCTGCGCACCACCTGCCACCACCTCCTGTCATGTTGGCACGCGTCTTGCGAGATGCGTGCCAACATGACAGGAGGTGGTCAAGGATTGACCACCTCCTGTCACCACCTCCTGTCATGTCTGCCAACATAACAGGAGGTGGTCAAGGATTGACCACCTCCTGTCACCACCTCCTGTCCGTGCTGCGGCGAGATGTTTTTTTGAAGCCATTTTCAGATCAAACCATTTATTCTTGATTTCTGATACTGTACGACCCACGGGAGAACATGCACTATATTAATATGAAGTTAACTGTAGTTTCGAGACACTTTAAAATGCTTCTGTTCAAAAACACATCCGACACTTGCGGGGGGGGGCGTAGCAGTGCGCGACTGAGAGCAGAACTCCGAACGCGTAAAGTTCTTCTTTTTACTTCTTGAGTTTGAATGAATGGACACTTCCTGCTGTCTGAGGCAGGAAAGTAGCCTTATATGGTGTTTTGAGGGGTGGGGATTATGTAAATGACCTTTCCGCGTGCACGCGCAGCTGTTTAGAACAGGTGGGATTCATCATATTTACGCAACCATTTACACACGTTTCCTCATGATAGAAGACTTTGTTGAATCTGACGTGGCATGTTCGTACGAACGCTTCGTACGAACAAAAGTAGGAGAAATTTAGGATAAAAATACGAACATTTTCGTGAATGAGGGCCATTGTATCTACTTTTATTGTTCAATTTAGATATGTGGTTTTGTTTCTTGTGTAAAGATTTTATTTTAGCGTTGATTTAAAGTGTAATTCTTGTTTTGTGATTTGTACATCTGTGGGTTAGAATAAAGTTGAACTGAATTTTGTAGCTCTTTAAACATATTTGAGGGAGATATTCCTAAGAGATCCAATAATTTTGTCTTTTTATGATTTTTCAGCTGAGTTAACTTTAATTAACAGGTTATTTAATAAAGTCAAAGTGAAAACAGGATTTCATGTAAAGCTGGCACAGTTGATTAATTTTTATTCTTAACTGATTAAAAAACATTATTTTGTCTATCTATCTATCTATCTATCTATCTATCTATCTATCTATCTATCTATCTATCTATCTATCTATCTATCTATCTATCTATCTATCTATCTATCTATCTATCTATCTATCTATCTATCTATCTATCTATCTATCTATCTTATCTATCTATCTATCTATCTATCTATCTATCTATCTATCCTATCTATCTATCTATCTATCTATCTATCTATCTATCTATCTATCTATATATATATATATATATATATATATATATAGTTTCTATAAAAAAAGAAACTGTCCAGGTGACCCGACTGAGAAATATTGGATACTAGTGGAATAGCGCTCTCACCGTGGTGAGCAGAGTTGAGGCTGAGTAGGAGTGGTGAAAAAGGGCATAATTAGGTGAAAGAAATGCATATTGCCCGCTGACTTGCTTGCCACAGAGATCCCAGGATCTGATAATGTTCAGAGTCCATATTGGGGATGACTCTCAGCTACTACCATACCAAACTTCAGCTCTTATCTGTAAAACTGCCTGAGGTGGAGCCATGTTTGTGTTTCCAAACGTGTTTAAACGCTGAACAGTCGGTGGCAGAAAGATGGAGGTTCTTATGGAGGACAGAAGAAGAGTACCGGTAAATATGTTTGATACAACTTGAGCTTTATTCTCATAAACACTGAAACTCGATACAAAGCAGCACTTTTTCCTGTTTCAGGCCGACCTTTAACTGAATTTATTCATAAAACTGGTGAAATCAAATCCTTTATGTGTGTGTAGATGGTTAGTGTCATGTAGTTCAAGTTAATGTTTACTTTGAATTTGGATCATTTGGTTGACATGTTCCTCTGTGGAATATGTTTGAGTTGAGTGAACTGCAGAGAGTCACCGGTTTGAGTGTAAAAAAAGAATAAACAAGGAAGTCCTCAGTTGCTCGGTGTTTACTCCTCCAGTCCCTCGGAATAAATCCCAGGATGACTCACTTTTCTGTTGGTTTCCACTTGCTCTGCTGGACGCTCGGCTTCCGAGTGTCTCCGTCTCTGCCTGCAGAGGCGGAGGATTTATTCTAACGTCAGCGTTTGACGTGTCTGGGCTTTCTCCTGAAGACGACATCAGTCCTGCACGGTGAGGTGAACGCAGCCAGGTGGAAACAGGGATGAGCTGAGAGGAGATACGGCCGTCAGGTGAAGGTTCAGGGTGTGGAGTTTGACCTGTGAGGCTCCGTCAGGTGAAGGCGGAGCCTCACTGGCTGCACATGCTGGAGACAAAACAAACATTGGACAAAGGATTATAATATTGTAGTGTGTGTGTTTTTTCAGTTTATTTTTGAGTTTTATTTCTCCTTGTGGCTTATGTTTATTTTTCTATCCCCTGCATTTTGGTTCAGCTCCCTGTTTCACTGCCAGTTCTCATTTTTACTCTCACTCCACCTCATCAGTTGTTCTTCAGTCACTTTCCACTCTCCCCATCCTCTTTAAACCGTCCCTGATCACCCTCCAACAGCGGCTCGTTGTCTTGACCTCCTGTCAGATCTCCGTCTCGGTCCTCCGTCTTGTGCTGCCCTGCGTTTTGTGAGGTGCTGCCACGTCAGCCATTTCTTTTCATTTATTTAATAAATCACATTTTGTTTTGCTCAAGCTCATCGTGCCCGCAGGCATCTGGGTTCAATCCACTGACCCAGATAAAACATACGTTATCCTACAGGAGAAGTTAAAATTTTAAAATAGATCCATAAACCACAACAAGGCCAAAGTGAACTGGTCACACTGGGTCAAGGGCCGGGGATTGAAAATATTATTTTCAACAAGTTTTAAGCGCAGGAGGTGAGGAGGTGTCGCAGCAAATCCTTCCAGAGTTTAGAACTTGCAGAGGAAACTGAGAACCTCTATGAACCTTTGGAGATATTTTGGGTCATCCTTGTGAATGCTGCTCATCAACTGGTCTCCAGCAGTCTCATCTAAGTCAGATACCGGTTTTAGGTTTTTATATGGTCACATGACTTCCTGCAGATGACACCCGTCATGCACGGTGAGAGCAGCCAGGTGATGCAGAGGTGAGCACCTTTGTATGGAAAGGGGATAAGAACTTCATGTAAAAGTGGTTGAAGCTCTTATGGTACGTTCAGACCGAACGCGTTTTGAGCTGCAGGAGCGGCCGGTTTACATGCAAAGTCAACGAGGGACGCGCCTCTAGGGGTCGTGCGTCGCTTCACGTCCGTTTTGAGCGGCGCGGAAGGGGCAGCAGAGCATTTTCCGTGCATGCGGTGCCCGCGGCAGTCGCCGCCGCTCGACTTGAAAAAGCTGAACTTTCGCCGCTCAACGCGTCTTGACAACCAATCAGGGAGAGTCAGCAATGTCACGCGGTTAATGAGGGGACGGATGTTGCGCAGGTGTGACGTACAGGTAGTCGCCGACTTACGAGCGAGTTCCGTACCTGCGAGTCGCTCGTAAGACGAAAATTCGTACGTCGGAACATGAAACACGTGTTCTCGTAAGTCCGGATTTTCGCTCGTAAGTTGGAACATTTATGCTAGCGCTACTACGAACACTCGTTTTTCATCAAAAACATTCATACTACTTCATAAACATGCTCAGAAACGTGTTTCCAAACGGTTAGCTAACACACTTTCATCTAAAAACACAAAAAAGTGCTGTATTTTTTTTACAAATTTACTGCTTGTTCGCCAGCTCGTAAGTCCGGAACCTCGTATGTAAGAGCGCTCGTAAGACGGGGAATACCTGTATTGTTTGTGAGACACAGAAACAACCCGCAAATTCGTGTTCAAGTATGGAGGAGTTCAAGAAAGGAGAAAGAAAAAGGACCTTGCCTGGCGGAGTGTCAGTGAGGAAGTCGGGATATCGGGTAAGTTTTGAATTGTAAACTCCTCCCACACCCCGCCGCCACTGCCGCTTCTCGTTCCGGTCTGAACACCAGTGCGTCCAGTGCGTCCACCTTGAGGCGTTTCGCACTTTTTGGCCGCTCAAAACGCGTTCGTGTGAACGTAGCATAAGAATGGGACGTTTGGTTCATGATGCTCCGTCAGCCTCTTCATCAGACCAGTCAAACAGGACCCCCCCTCCAGCTGTCATACAAAATACCCTGAGGGAGAAAATAAGACACAAGGGGAGGTCATTAAACAGGAAAACATCTCTGCTCAGTCAGACTCGAGGACGTTGGATCTCCAGACGTGCAGGATTCTCAGGAGAGAAAACCTCCGCCTGTTCCTCGACACTCCAGCTCTCCGGTTCTCTGGCAGGAACCATTGAGATGCAGACGGAGCGGTACGGATGATGCAGCCCTGACAGTCTGCACCACACATTCCCTCTCTTCAAACCCAAAGAGGCGCTGGCAAGGAGCCAACCATCACTGAGTGAGCGAGTGAAGGAGAACGTGTTTTTGTGTGGGAATGTAGGAAGCACTACGCTTATTAATGCCCTACAGTCTGAGTGCTCTCTCCTCCACACATCGCTCTCTGCCAATCTTTTCTGAGTGGTCATTGCTGTGAGAGAGAGAGGGGGAAGTGCTGCTGGAGGAGAGCGTGGGGGGGCTGGAAGTACGAACAAATCAAGTTATGAGGGGAAGTAAAGCGGCGGGCTTCCATGATGCTGAGCTCTACCATCTTCTCCCAGCTGGCGTTCCCTGTCTGATGCTGAGCGGGATCAATAACAGAGAACACCTGATTGCTGTATTTCATACTCTCCTTAAACACACAGCAGCCTGAGTGAGACACTAACCTTGGACCTGCTGCTGGAAACAGAATGTTGTGGTTTGGAAAAACATCCATACCAAATGTTGCTACTTTTAGCTTTTAGCTACCACGGTTCAGTTAGGTTAGAACCGTTTTTTTTCCACTATGGAGTATTCTGCTGGTGGAGTTTTGTCTGGTGTCTCCTCAGACCGAAGAAGTCCATTGGATGACGGACGAAACGTCTCGGCACAAAAAAGAAACCGTCCAGATGACCTGACTGAACATTGTTGGATTTTATACCTGGATTATTGAGCATGAACTTTGGTGTTTTGAACCACTTTCAATTCAATTCAATTCAGTTTATTTATATAACGCCAAGTGACAATCAGTCGTCTCAGGGCACTGAACAGAAGCATTTATATGTAAAAAAATAAGTTAACAGAAACATTCATATAGATAATAATTTAACATTATTTATCTGAGGAGCAGACTGCTTTGAATTTAACTCCATCACAGACTCTCATCTTGAGCAAGCATGAAGGTCAAGTCAAAGTCAAAGTCAACTTTATTGTCAAAACTGCAATATGTACAGGACATACACAGGATTGAAATTGCATTCTCTCAGTCCCTCGGTGCAACAGTAACCATTTAAACACTAAACCACTAAAACATTTAATAAACATAAGCATAAAATGAAATAATAAAAGTGTAATACTGTCCTGAGTTTTTGCATAGTAGTATAAAAGTATAAAAGAAAAGAAAAGTCGAAGCATTCGAACTTTGGTGTTGGAGGAGAATGCTAAGAATACCTTGGACTGCCATGATGAAGAACAAGGCAGTTTTAGACCGCGTCAAACCGATAATATCATTATTGGGCAAAATCACCAAACAGCAGCTCTCATATTTTGGCCACGTGATGCGCGCTGATTCTTTAGAAACGTCAGTGATGCTGGGAAAAGTCAGTGGGAAAAGAAGACAAGGCCGCCAAAGAACAAGATGGCTCGACACTATCATGACAACAATGACTATGCCAATTGCGGAATTGAAAGAATTGGTGAAAGACAGGAAGGCGTGGAGTATGAAGATTCATAAAATGACCGAAAGTCGGATACGACTGATCGGATAATCATCATCATCATAAAAGTATAAAAAGTACCGTATATCTATAAAGTAAAATGAAGGTTCTGACAGAAAATTACAGTTACAGTGGCAAGGAAAACTCCTTCATGAGGAAGAAACCTTTGGCAGAACCAGGCTCAGGACAAGCGGCCATCTGCTTTGACTGGCTGGATTTGAGAGGAACAGATACACAATGGCAGGCCAAGAATCATGTTAAGATAGAAATGGTATCAAATGAAAACTATTCAATTTTAACAATTCATTTAAGGAAATGAGGTCATTTTGTCCTCTAGTAGTCTAAGCTTAAGACAGCATGACAAGCCAACCCTAACTATATGATTTATCAAAAAGGAAAGTCTTGTGTCCAGTTTTAAGACTGGACAATGTGTCAGCCTCATGGACAGAAACTGGAAGTTGGTTCCACAAGAGAGGAGCCTGAGAACCGCAAGATCTTCCCCCCATTCTGCTTTTGGAAACTCTAGAGACCACGAGTAAGCCTGCAGCCTGAGAGTGAAGTGCTCTCTCAAATATAAGATGCAGCTAGGTTGTTGAGAGGGTTGTAGGTTAGAAGTAAGATATTGAATTCAATTCTGGACTTGACAGTGAGCCAATGGAGAGAAGCTAAAACTTTGAAATGACGTCGAGGAGGGAGAGGGCATGCCCCAGACGCCAACTTTGCTCCAACATAACTGTTTTTTCCCCCACTATAGATATTCTGTTGGTGGAGAATCAGTTTTGTTTGGTCGTTCCTCAGACTGAAGAAGTCCATTGGATGATGGACGATATGTCTCAGCACAAATAGAAACCGTCCAGATGACCTGACTGAACATTGTTGGATTTTATACCTGGATTATTGAACATGAACTATGATGATCCAAACCAAACGTTTAGGTCTTAAAACTTTGCTGTTAAGATATAATAATTATATAAAAACCGTTCTGCTTATCTATAAACATGGTGGCGGCTGCTGAGGTGGATACAAGGAAACCTGGGGGGAGAAAGATGTAAGCAGAGGTGGGCAACAAAACAGCATACACAGTCAGGAAAACAGTTATGAAGCCATGCACATAAAATGTGATTTTCACAAACTGGCTGCACAAAACAGACGCAGGTCTTACTGGTTGCAAACAGAGTTCATTGAGTCTGCAACAGAAATTCAACCATTTTTTCCCCCTCAGTTTTGAGTTACAAACTGATCTCGTCACATACTGGCCTAAACAAACATGTTAAACCTTTTGTCAGTACAATGTCGTTTTCACACCAGTATGACGTGATATGGAAAAAAATTAATAATCGTCAGACTTCGATATGGCACTTTCTTTTAACTGCATCCACGTCCATTCAGAAACAACCGGAGTGATTCTGTGGTTTTCTTTGTGCTCAGGCCTAATGTTCTCCAACAGGCTGAGCTGCTCGTAACTCTATATGAGCGTGTTAAGGTGGCTGTGTAACGACACACCTGGGACAAGGCGTAAAGAGGCCCATAGTGCCTCTCTGAGTGGGGGCGGGGAAGCGGGGTCAAATAGACCGCAGCTAGTTTAAGCATCGTAAAGCGAGCATGAAATATGGTCCAGGATTTGTTGTTACTGTGACCGGCTGCAGGCTGGTCCTCTCTGCCCCCAGGGAACCTTCATCTGATTAAGGAGGAGAGCCTTTGTGGCCACATATTAGGAACAATCGTGGACACGATCTCCTGCGCGGAGCAAACACAGGAGAACGTTTCTACTGGACCTTCCTGAAAGAGCTCCATGAATGCAAACTGCACAGCGGACCCCCTGAATGAGGGGTCCTGTTTGATTTAATCCCAGCGACGCACCCTGAACTCCTCACTCACACAGATTTCACAGGCTTTACGTGGGAGGCCGCTGTTTGCATCGGGGGCTGGAGCGCCACGCTAAGAGGTAACCCTCCGAGGATGCCAAAGGTTCGGATTTTCCCATGATAGCAACGGCTGCGGCTGGACGGAGGGTGAGTAACCAGGAAAGAATCTGTCCCCTTTTCAGCGTCGCTGAAAGAGGAGCTGTGAAATCGGCAGAATTTCCTCCATGTGTAAACAGAGGACAAGGATGCTGGGCCCCCATTGGGCCCCCCTCCTCTCTTCTTCTCAGCACACTCCTGTCTCAAATTAATTTTCTGTTGATCTGTTCCCCTCCCCACTGTGGACAAGTCCCACACTGCGAGGACACTGTTCTCAAATGGAGTTCATTATTTTTTAGTTTTTTGACTGACAGACGGGTGCAAAATACTTAAAGATTAACCAACTTGTGCAGAACACCGAGTCAAAGATCCCGGCCTGATGACGAGTCGCGGAACAGGGATGTCCAACAGCGCTGCTCTGGTCTGAAGCGTCCTCTTCTTTCAGTCGACACAGAATTTCCTCAAAGTTTCTGCTGGTTGCCAGGCGATGTCCTCAGCTCCAGCGAGCACGTTGTGTGAATGAGGAGGGGATAACGAATGTCCTAACCCGATGACCGCACTCTCAACAGACTGCTGTTGTTTGGTAAGATAAAAAATAAAAGCACACTTGGTGTCACCAAACACACAGCAGCAGCAACAAGTATGGCAAACAAAGCAAAGGCTCGAAAAGATGAAATATCACAAAGGTCTTTTTTAAAACTAATTTGTTCCTTATTTTAAAACAAAAAAGTGTCATTACATTATCGTTCTTCCTCGTCCTTTACTCTCTTGTTCCAGTTCAGGTCCATGGAGAGCTGGTGCCGGTCTTCAGCTGCATACAGGTGAGAGGCGGGGCTACACCTGGACAAGCCACCTGTCAGGGACAAACCTCCACTCTCACACCTACAGACAGTTCAGAGTCACCAGTCATCCCAACATGCAGCATGTTTTTTGGACCAAGGCAGAAAAAAGGACTTCCCAGGGATACTGTTCATGTGCACAGGAACGTGCACACCAAGCCAGGAGTCACAGCAAAATACGTCTTTTTGCTGCAAGATGATGGGCCGTCATCTGGATTATTACACTATTTATTTTAAAATTGAAAATTGTGAATTACAAGTTTTGGTTATGTCAATAATTTCAGATGCCTCTTGTAAAGCAGCAAAAAGAGACAGCCCTATAATAACTTTTTGAGGAAGAGACAGAAGTCCAACCGTATAGAAGCCTATCACCCATTCCAACCAAGGACAGCCCCTTAATAATGTTAAGTAGGAATTATTTTTTCATAAAAGTTCTATTTTTGTTCTTGTGAAAGAGCATTAAATACTTTATGCACACAAATGGTGTACTATATTTTTTTGCCTAACCCAATGAGAATTGATAACAGAATTGATAAGGAATTGAATCGATAAATGATATCGATAAAGGAATTTGTATTGATAATTTCGTAACAATTCCCATCCCTAATGACGGCGCTAACCCACTTCACCAGTGGCGTTTCCACATATATTTTTCTGCAGGTGTGGGGTGGGGGGTGGGGGGGTAAGCATTTTACTAAGGGTGCTATGAAGGATAATTTGTTCTTTCAGTTCTCAAGGTCAAGGTGTCTTTACTGTCATTCACATCACATGTATGAGGTAGAACAAAACTATGTACCGTACACAGGGTCCCAGTTAAATCCCCCCCAAAAAATACAAATTGTAAAGAAAAACAGTAATAAGATCTAAGATATGAACTAAGAAATACACTAAACTAAAAATACACTAAGCACTACTAGTACAAAACAATGCGCCAAACAACAGCAGCACGAGCATGAGTCTGTGTGAGCAGATGAGGACGAGTGAACACAGCAACAAGAAATAAATCAGCAGCATGGATAGTCAGCAGCACATAACAATCAAGTGACATTACAGTGATTCTTTCACAGTAATTTTCACAGTGATAATCATGACTAGGGAGTAAAACAGCCTCATGGTAGAAGCTTGTAGCAATAATGAAGGGTGAGATGGAAGAAGAAGGGTGACACTTTTTCCATCTCAACTCCACTACATTTGTTTTATTTATTTTTCATTCATTGAAGTGTGTTACCAGCTGGTCAGTTTACTGACCAACAACAACTTCATTAATATATTCACCCTTTAATGATCAGAATCAGTCACTGAAGTAGAATCTGTTATTACAGGGAGTTCTATACCAGAACAAATGAATACAGGTATTCATCTGAATGAAGAGACCAAAGTTGTCTTTGAAGTTTTATTACAAAAAAATCAAAGTAAGAATCAACAACAATAATAAACAAACAATAATAATGAATGAATCAAAGCTTAATTCTCTTATCTAAGTCAAAATTGACTCTTTGAACAGGAATTATTTTGGTTTATATACGCACATGAATTTAGACAAAGTTTGACTATTTTAATAAATAGTTTACTTTGGATTTTGGTTTAAATAATTTATTTAATATGAGCAGATAAAGTCATTTATTATCACTGCAAGCCAGGAAATTATTTACCAAGTTGTATCAGCTAAAAATGGCATAACCAGAGGCATCATGTCGCCAATTTCTGCTCCTTACCGGGTCAGTGTTGAGAGCAGCAGGTCACTCGTGTTTCTGGGGTTCTGCTGGTGGATCAGACCAGGATAGACCAGGCAGAGGACTCACCAGGAACTGCTGCCCAAAGGTATCTGAACGTGCTTGCTCCATCCACCAGCTGTCCAGCACTAGCGCTAGCAACATTCTCCATAGATGTGGTGGAAGGATGGCAGTAGGCTTGATCCTTCTTCCAAATTATTGTTGTTGGTTGTAGTCTGCTTCCAAAAAAAATAATCCTTCTCTGATTCCATTCTAGGCAATTTGGGTAACAGAAAACTGTCAATTTTTGCATTTCGTGCACTTTTCAAATGCTTACAGAATGTTCAGTAACTTGAATTTTCACTTCCGATTCACTTCCGGTTTGGAGGTTAATTTCCTGTTGTGAGATCAGTTTTTTTTAAAGTCAATATAATAATTGATTGTTTTCCAAAAAAAACATCCTTCCTGATTCCATTCTAGGTAATCTGATTAATAGAAAACAATCCATTTTTGCATTTTGTGCACTTTTCAAATGTTTACCGAACTTTCAGTAACTTGAATTTTCACTTCAGGGTCGGAGGTTCATTTCCTATTGTGAGATCAGATTTTTAAAAACTCAATATAATTATTGTCTTTTTAAATTAGTTGTGTTTTGCGAGGAAAATATCACAACAACCACATATTGAAGAATATTAACTTAAAAGAGTTAAAAGAACATAATCTGATATTTTCTTGGGGGTGCTACAGGGGTGCTATGACTTTTACAGAGGGTGCTCTAGTGACAGTGGAAAGGAAAAACTGATACTAATATAAATCATAAAGGGAAAACAAAACAAAAGAAACACAAAGAAAGTAACAGAAAACTACAGATTACGTCAGCCAACCTTTACTGCTTTTAGTTTTAGAAAACCTTTGGCTGTTTTAGGTATTACTACTTTACCTTGATGCATGCTCAATAATCCAGGTAGAAAAATCTAAAAAAGCTCAGACTGAGGAAGTCTTTTGGATGAAAGACAAAACGTTTCAGTTTTTTTGCTTTGTTTAGTTTTGTTTTTTGAATGTCCAGAGGACCAGACTTAGCTTTTTTTTTTTTGTTGATATTTCTACTTTACTTAACCTTTTGTTACTTTGGCTATTAACTAGTTTTTTGTTACTTTAGATCAGGGGTGTCAAACCCACTTACAAAACGGGGCCAAAATTACAGCCTTTTTCAAATTAAGGGCCAATTTCAGAATCTACATTAACTCAAATCGGATACCCAGCATCTTTTCCAGGTCACAAGTTCCTCAACAAGAGTTTGATTGGTCTCGTTTGATGTTCTCTGTTGTGCTTTTGACATCATAATCAAAGATTACTGAAAAAAATTCAAGAGATAAGTATTTTACGTTTCACATGTCATCTTGGGGGCCAAATAAGATGTCAATGAGGGCCACATTTGGCCCCCGGGCCTTGAGTTTGACACATATGCTTTAGATTAACCTTTTGTCATCTTAGCATTTAGCTAGCCTGTTGCTGCTTTTGGCTTTAATTATTATTTTTCTTCTTTCGCCTGCTCCCTTCTTCAAGAGTTGCCACAGTGAACTAAGTTGCACGAAGACAACAATTATTTTTACGCCGGATGCCCTTCCTGACACAGACCACTGAGCTACCACAGCCCCCTGTGTGGAGCAGATAGATATGTGGTGCCCACCTGTGGGAGCAGATGTTGGGGGTTAAGGGCCTTGCTCAAGGGCCCAGAGTGGGGCAAATGAGGGTGGAGGCAGGTGTGGGTGCTTCACCTATCCCACCCACATTTTGATGTTGTTGGTACTGGGAGTTGAACCAGCGATCTTCCAGTCACAGGCCCACCTTCTCTAACCTCTGTTCCACCACTCCCTGCTTTGGGCTGAAACACTCATTTTCAGACTCTTTTCACAGAAAAAGTCGTTTCTCCTTTTTATTTCTGTGAAATATGAAACAATCTATTCGGTAAAAATGGTTGAGAAAAGGTGAAGCGTCACCTCTCTCTGTTCTGGCTGAAATGATCTCGTATATTCTCGCATCGCGTACATTTGAGATTTTTGTTGCTGTCTGAAGCACACCTAGCTGACTGCTCACTGTTAGCTGTCATTGATTTTTCTGCAGGATTCAGTGGGATTAGCAGCCGACAGATGATGACATCATCAAGACATTTTACAAGATGTTCAGGTTCACACACACAATGTGAAACCCACCTGGATCTCAGCCAGAAGATATCTGTCACCTAAAAGCCTCGTCAGTATTCCTGGCAGATCTGGGCTCTCACTCATTTGCTTCAAAACATTTTTGTGTCAAATGAGCGACCCTGTCATTGATTTTTCTGACAAAGTCAGCCCAATGACATAAACATCCACTTCCTGATTTAGTTTAAACTTTAAAATCAATCTGTTACAATATAAAGAGAGTTTAGACCTTCCACTGCTCAGTATATTCGCTTTAACTCTATCTAATTAAATCTAATAAAGTAAATATAGCTGGGAATAAAAGTGCTGTATTGTGCACGTTCGATTACGAAACGGCTCGAATGATGAACGATGGGTCAGAGGAGGTTTTCAGAAGATCTAACTTGGGCACTGGTGCTCTGAGTCTGGTCCTTCATGGTTATTTACAAATACAGTATGTTATAAAGTAGAAAAAATAAAATTTTCTGCAGAAATAGAGTGAACACTGAGCGCTGAATGGCTGCTGAAATGTAATCAAGAAGCTGAAACTGACTCCATCCATCCATCCATCCATCCATCTTCTTCCGCTTATCCGGGGTCGGGTCGCGGGGGTAGCAGCCTAAGTAGGGAGGCCCAGACTTCCCTCTCCCCAGCCACTTGGAGCAGCTCCTCCGGGGGAATCCCAAGGCGTTCCCAGGCCAGCCGAGAAACATAGTCCCTCCAGCGTGTCCTGGGTCTTCCTCTGGGTCTCCTCCCGGTGGGACATGCCCGGAACACCTCACCAGGGAGGCGTCCAGGAGGCATCCTAACCAGATGCCCGAGCCACCTCAACTGGCTCCTCTCGATGTGGAGAAGCAGCGGCTCTACTCCGAGTCCCTCCCGGATGACTGAGCTTCTCACCCTATCTCTAAGGGAGAGTCCAGCCACCCTGCGGAGAAAACTCATTTCAGCCGCTTGTATCCGAGATCTTGTTCTTTCGGTCATAACCCAAAGCTCATGACCATAGATGAGGGTGGGAACGTAGATCGATCGGTAAATTGAGAGCTTTGCCTTTTGACTCAGCTCTCTCTTCACCACGACAGACCGGTACAGCGCCCGCTTCACTGCGGACGCTGCACCTATCCGCCTATCGATCTCACGCTCCAGTTTTCCCTCATTCGTGAACAAGATCCCGAGATACTTAAACTCCTCCACTTGGGGCAGGACCTCCTCCCCGACCCGGAGAGGGCATGCTACCCTTTTCCGGCTCAAGACCATGGCCTCGGATTTGGAGGAACTGATCCTCATCCCGGCCGCATCACACTCGGCTGCAAACCGCTCCAGTGAAAGTTGTAAATCACGAACTGATGAAGCCAGTAGGACCACATCATCTGCAAAAAACAGAGAAGCGATTCTAAGGTCACCAAAACGGATCCTCTCAACACCTTGGCTGCGCCTAGAAATTCTGTCCATAAAAGTTATGAACAGAATCGGTGACAAAGGGCAACCTTGGCGGAGTCCAACTCTCACCGGAAACGAGCCTGACTTACTGCCGGCAATGCGGACCAAGCTCTGACACCGGTCGTACAGGGACCTAACAGCCCTTATCAAAGGGCCTGGTACCCCATACTCCCGGAGTACCCCCCACAGAACCCCCCGAGGGACGCGGTCGAATGCCTTCTCCAAGTCCACAAAGCACATGTAAACTGGTTGGGCAAACTCCCACGCACCCTCCAGGACCCTGTGAGGGTGTAGAGCTGGTCCAGTGTTCCACGACCAGGACGAAAACCACACTGCTCCTCCTGAATCCGAGGTTCGACTATCCGACGGACCCTCCTCTCCAGAACCCCTGAATAGACCTTACCAGGGAGGCTTAAGAGTGTGATCCCCCTATAGTTGGAACACACCCTACGGTCCCCCTTTTTTGAATAGGGGAACCACCACCCCAGTCTGCCAATCCAAGGGAACTGCCCCCGATGTCCACGCGATATTGCAGAGTCGCGTAAGCCAACACAACCCTACAACATCCAGAGCCCTAAGGAACTCCGGGCGAATCTCATCCACCCCCGGAGCCTTGCCACCGCGGAGCTTTTTAACCACCTCGGCGACCTCAGCACCAGAGATCGGAGAACCCGACCCAAAGTCCCCAGGCTCCGCTTCCTCAGTGGAAGACGTGCCAGTAGGATTGAGGAGGTCTTCGAAGTATTCCGCCCACCGACTCACAACATCCCGAGTTGAGGTCAGCAGCACGCCACCCCCACCATAAATGGTGTTGGTCGCGTACCTCTTTCCCCCCCTGAGACGCCGGATGGTGGACCAGAATCGCCTCGAAGCCGTACGGAAGTCATTCTCCATGGCCTCTCCGAACTCCTCCCACGCCCGAGTTTTTGCCTCAGCAACCACCCGAGCCGCATGCCGCTTGGACTGCCGGTACCTATCAGCTGCTTCCGGGGTCCCACAAGCCAAAAAGGCCCAATAGGACTCCTTCTTCAGCCTGACAGCATCCCTCACTGCCGGTGTCCACCACCGGGTTCGAGGGTTGCCACCACGACAGGCACCAACAACCTTGCGGCCACAGCTCCGATAAGCTGCCTCGACAATAGAGAAAAATAAAATAATAATAATAATCAAAAAATAATTAGAATACAGTACACTAGGAAATATGTACATGCACAAGGTGGTAGGGAGTACTACCGGGACACTCATGATTAACCTATATACTGTATATGTATACATACATACACATCTAAGCATATGGTGCTGGTCATAAAATTAGAATATCGTGAAAAAGTTTATTTATTTCAGTAATTCCATTCAAAAAGTGAAACTTGTTTATTATATTCATTCATTCATTACACACAAACTGAAATATTTCAAATGTTTATTTCTTTTTCATGTGGATGATTATAACTAACAACTAATGAAAACCCCAAATTCAGAATCTCAGAAAAATAGAATACTGTGTTGTGAAAAGGTTCAATATTGAAGACACCTGCTGCCACACTAATCAGCTAAACTCAAAACACCTGCAAAAGCTTTTAAATGGTTTTAGTCTAGTTCTGTAGGCTACACAATCATGGGGAAGACCGCAAACTTGACAGTTGTCCAAAAGACGACCATTGGCACCTTGCACAAGGAGGGCAAGACACAAAAGGTCATTGCTAAAGAGGCTGGCTTCAGAGCTCTGTGTCCAAGCACATTAACAAAGAGGTGAAGGGAAGGAAAAGATGTGGTTAAAAAAAAGTGTACAAACAATAGGGATAACCGTACACTGGAGAGGATGGTGAAACAAAACCCATTCCAAAATGTGGGGGAGATTCACAAGAGGTAGACTGCAGCTGGAGTCAGTGCTTCAAGAACCACCACGCTCAGACGTATGCAAGACATGGGTTTCAGTGGTCGCATTCCTTTTGTCAAGCCACTCTTGAACAAGAGACAGTGTCAGAAGCATCTAGCCTGGGCTAAAGACAAAAATGTCTGGACTGCTGCTGAGTGGCCCAAACTTATGTTCTCTGAAAGTAAATTTGCATTTCCTTTGGAAATCAAGGTCCCAGAGTCTGGAGGAAGAGAGGAGAGGCACATAATCCACGTTGCTTGAGGTCCAGTTACACAGTCAGTGATGGTTTGGGGTGACATGTCATCTGCTGGTTTTGGTCCACTGTGTTTTCTGAGGTCCAAGGTCAATGCAACCGTCTACCAGGAAGTTTTAGAGACTTCATGCTTCCTGCTGCTGACCAACTGTATGGAAATGCACATTTCATTTTCCAACAGGACTTGGCACCTGCACACAGTGCCAAAGCTACCAGTACCTGGTTTAAGGACCATGGTACCTCTGTTCTTAATCGGTCAGCAAACTCACTTGACCTTAACCTCACAGAAAATCTATGGGGTCTTGTGAAGCAGAAGATGTGATGCACCAGACCCAACAATTCAGAAGAGTTGAGGGCCATCACACCTGAGCAATGCCACAGACTGATCGACTCCACGCCACGCTGCATTGCTGCTGTAATCCAGACAAAAAGAGCAACAACTCAGTACTGATGCTGTACATGCTCATACTTTTCATGTTCATACTTTTCAGTTGGCCAACATTGGTAAATGGAGCTTATTTATATAGCGCATTCCAGCCCCCTATGAGGGGCCCCAAAGCGCTTTACAATACCAACCATCCACCCATTCATACACACATTCATACACCGGTAGCGGCAGACTGCCATGCAAGGCGCCTTCCAGTCCTACCGGGAGCAACTCGGAGTTAAGTGCCTTGCCCAGGGACACAACGGCACATGGTGTGGGGAACCGGGATTCGAACCTCCAACCTTCCGATCGGGGGACGACTGCCATTACAACTACGCCACGGCCGCCCATTTCTAAAAATCCATTTTTTTTATTGGTCTTAAGTAATATTCTAATTTTCTGAGATACTGAATTTGGGGTTTTCATTAGTTGTCAGTTATAATCATCAACATTAAAATAAATAAACATTTGAAATATATCAGTCTGTGTGTAATGAATGAATATAATATACAAGTTTCACTTTTTGAATGGAATTACTGAAATGAATAAACTTTTTCAAGCTATTCTAATTTTATGACCAGCACCTGTACATATACATGTATACACAAACATGCACATACGGTACATAAGTGTTGGTGGTACAGCAGATTTTCAAGGCTCTGTTTTTGCTGTATGTGGAAGAGTTGAACAGTCTAGAGGAACAAAGGACTTCCTGAATCTGTTCCGTGGAGCAGAGCTGAGACATCATCTACCATTGAAGGAGCTCCTCTGCTTCATGATGGCACTGTGCAGAGGATGGTCAGCGTTGTCCATGATGGATAGCAGCTTTTCTCTGCCACCCATGTAAGGGTCTGTTCCCAGCACAGAACCAGCTTTCCTCACCAGTCTGTCAAGTTGCCCTGCATCTCTCCTCTTAATGCCCAACACACAGCAGCACAAACAACACAGACAAACAGTACAGACTCAAAGTGTGTGGACGATTTGGAGCTGCCCTCAAACCCCAGAGCTGAGGTTAAATAACAGTTGAGCAGATGCGATGCAGCGAGCATCGACGTGTCAGTGTTCCTTATAGTTTGGAGACCTGCATATGCATTTTGAAATTAGCACTCTTAAATCAATAAAAAGCACTTGGATCACTTTTACAGGCTCAGATCTTATTCAGTGAATGAGCCGTGACATTCTGAACAGCAGCTGAACAGAATGAAGGTAATAAATACTTATAATGTAAGTAAGTAAGTAAGTGAATTTTATTTATACAGCATCTTTTACAGATCACACAAGAACACAAGATAAAAGATAAAAACACAAAAGATAAAACAACATGCATATGACATGCATATGACATGATAATATAAAACAAATTAAAAGCCAGTCTGAACCAATGCGTCTTCAGCTGCTTTAAAAGTATTAAGAGAATCAAGGCAGCGCAAAGTCACATTCCACAGTTTGGTGCCACAGCCCTAGCTTTATCCCCTCTTGTCCGTGGGACCATTAACAGCCTTTGATCGGAAGATCTGAAGCTCCGAGAAGAGGAGTACGGCTCTAAAATGTCAGAAATGACTGGGGATTGACCACTCAGGGCTCTAAAAGTAAGAACTAAAGTACCAGTAGCCATTGTAAAGAGATTTTCCATGTGTTGGTTAAAAGCCTTGCAGCAGCATTCTGAACTGTCTGCAAACCATCAAGACCCTTCTTGGTCAAACAAATGAAAAGACCATTATTTCAATAATCCAGACAGAATGTACTTTGTATTAAAAGCATTGATAATCATCTTTAATTCGGCTTTTGACACAAGAGACTTAAGCCTATTTCTTAGTTGAATAAAGCAATTTCTGATTAATCCACGAGAATGGCATTGCAGTGACATGGCAGAATCCAAAAATAATGCCAATGTTTCTGAGATGTGGTTTGACAGAAGTGGCTGATACAACAAGGTGTTGCTTAATTTCAGATATTCAATTGTCAGGAGCAATAATTAAGGTTTCAGTTTTATCACAATTAACCTGCAGGCAGTTGTCACTGAGCCAATGTTTGATATTGCTAATATAGCTAACAAGGAGGACAACTTGCGATGTTCAGAAGGAAAAATATAGCTGAATATCATCAGCATAGAAAATGATAAGACACGTCTGAAAACTGACTTATTATTTGGCAGAGTGGGAAAATGTACAAAAGAAAGAGAAAAGGTCCCAACACTGAGCCCTGAGGTACCCCACATAGCAGGCTTTTGGATTCTGACATTACCTGGTTTGCAGAAACAGTAATTGTTCTGCCAGAAAGATAAGAGATAAACCACTCCAGTGCCAAGCCTGATAGACCGACTACATCCTGTAGCCTGTTCATCAACATACTGTACTGTGTTCAACAGTGTTAAAGGCAGACGTTAGATCTATAGGAGAACCATCACCGTGGATTCTCCAGAGTCGGCTGACATCAAAACATCGCTGGAAACTTTAAGTAAAGCTGTCCATGTGGAGCTTTTGAAACCCAGACTGAAATTTGTCAAAGGTCTCCAGTTTTTCCACGTGAGCGATCAGCTGCTCTGCCACTTTTTCGAGAAGCTTTGGCAAAAACGGGATCTTGGAGATTGGCCTGTAATTTTCAAACTGTGTAGGTTTTCTTTTTTTTAATAGTGGCTCAACAACAGCATGCTTGAACGAGCAATATTTTGATCTGTAAAGATGTATTAACATGCACCGTACTTTTCGGACTATAGGTCGCACCCGAGTATATGTCGCATTGTCCAATTGCCAAAGAATTGGAAAAATCCATATATAGGTCGCACCTGAATATAGGTCGCACCTACGTCAAAATGTGGACCGTGTTTAGCTCTGCTGCAAATGTCTGCCACAGGAGCGCACAGCAAGGCTTTTAAGAAGATTAACACTTAAAAACAATTAATTGTTTGATAAAAATTATAGCAAATATGTGTCTGAGCTGAACTTTTCTTTAATAAATGAATAATTTTAGCAGGATAAACACCTAAAAATATATATTTGTTAGCTGACATTATTGTAAGAGTGTGTCTCAGTTTAGTTTTTGTTAATACATTATTACAAATCAGCTTATTTTATAAAAAAGCCATATATAGGTCGCACCTGACTATAGGTTGCAGGCCATGAAAAAAATGATAAAAAGCTGCAACCTATTGTCCGGAAAATACGGTAAAAGTTAAATTTCCTGGGGTGACTTAGGTGTGTTAGTGTGTGCGTGTTCGTGCTTAACTTTAAGTGCTTAGGACTGTTTGAGGAGGTGATAAAGCTTCTGATAAGCCTGCGCTGAGTTCAGCAAACCCAGATTAAATGGGACTGAACGCTTGTTTGAAGGTTTATTGCACAGGTGTGCTCGTGTGAGGTCACCTCTCACCTGACAGCCGAGCGTTGGCTGCAGAAACCAAGGACCGGCTCTGCAAATGAGTCCGGAAGGCCGGTGTGCAAGGCAACAATTACCGGTACAACGTTGTATTAGATGAACTGTCCCAAGAACAATAAGAATAAAAATAACAACTTTTGATCAAGGTTTGAAGAACTCTTTTGCACCCCGTGTCAGATCTCCTCTTTGGAATCTGTCAAAAGTATTGTGACTTAGAGAAAACTCCACCCAGATTGTTTAGAAAGAGGATTTTATTCAATGCATTTTACATTTTTAAAACTTTTGCTGAAAGAAAAGCCCTTTTTGTTAAGCCACAGTCAAATCTGCAGATCTGCCTCTAAACATTTTGCACCGTAACTTAATTTTAAACAGCAAAATGTCAAACAAGTGGAAGAATTGGGTTCAGGACAATGACTTTTTGTACTGGTGCAACTTTAGCTTTTTGAAATCTTTAGCCTTTTCTGACCCTTTTTTTCCTCATAGATGAACTGAACTCATTTTACATCCTTCATATCTTTAGATCTGTTTACAACCTTTTACAGCTCCTTTCACATTTTGTTCTGGTTCAGCTTCTTTGTGCAAATTTAAAAAATATCAGCAAATTTCACCTAAGTTCAGCTGTTTTTTTGTGGCTGCCTTTCCAGATGTTTTGTGCTCCTTTCCTATTCTTTCTGCTAACTAAAATAATGTTGTGCTTCTTCTAACTTCTTTGCTAATTTAAGCTTATTTATGCAAGTGTCGGCTTTGTCGGCTATTTCGGCTACTGCTCGGAAGCTGTTTATGGTAATTGTAACTTTTTTGGCTAATTCCACATTATTTTGCACTCATTTAAACTTTTTTCAGCCTAATTCAACAAAAATGTGCTCTCTCCTCTTCCTTCTTGTCCCTTTTGCGTTTTTAGCTATGGTAGTTTTCTGCTTTTTTTCTGCTATAGTTTCATCTTTTTCTGCTCTTTCAGCTACTATTTAGCTGTTTTGATGCTAATTTTAACATTTTCAGCCATTTTGTTTAGCTCATTTCAGTTCTTTCCACTTCTTTCTGGGTATAGGCTACTTCTTTTTGCTTTTTCTGTTCAGCTTATCTTTTTGTTGTTGTTGCTAATTTAATCTTTTTTAGCTAAGTTCCTAATTTTTGTGCTAATTTCTGCCCTTTTAAACCAAATTCAGCAAATATGTGTTCTTTTGGCTTTCTTCTGCTAATTTAGGCTTGTTCTTCCATTTCCACTATACAGTACATTGCATGATTTTTTTTAGCTAATTTCAGGTGTTTTTCAGCAAGTTCTTCCACAACAAGCATTCACACTGCATTTTTACAGGAAATTCATTTTCTCTAGTTAAAATAAACTTTCATTTTTGTACTTTGTACAAATTTTAAAAGAAAATCTACCGGTAACTACTATTTGAGTTTATATCAGTAAGAAAGTTGTTGACTTCACATCCAGATCAGTTTACTGTCATGATAAATGTGATGTTCAAAAGACAAGATTACATGTTCATGTAACCGAGGGACTGAGAGAAACGCAATTTCAATCCTGTGTATGTCCTGTACATATTGCAGTTCTGACAATAAAGTTGACTTTGACTTTGACTAAATGAGTTAATTGATGTTAACATTTTTACAGTATGATTATAGAGCAAACACACCTTTTATTTGGTGAATAATTTACACACAGTTTGTTTTCTTACATCCCTAAGAAAGTTTTCTTCTGTGATCCATCTGTAACAAACTGAACAGTGTTTATTCAATGCAAAGAAAACCTGTTCAACATAGCACAGAGATGATCAGATGCAGGTTTTTATGACCAGCCAACATTAATATTCCACAGAGTGGATTACTTTCATTTTATTTTATATGTAAAAAATAAAAAAAAATTCTTCATCTGCTATTTGGCAGTTTCTGCAAATTAAAAGCAGGTTTGTCAAAGAAATCAAAAACTTCTTCTTTGCCTCGATGACTCAAAGGAAGTGAGCACATTGACTCCAAGCGCCCCCTAGTGGCAAGTTTTAGTCACTGCAGGAAACAAAACCGCCTCAGTCTTGAGTTAGTTACACTTTAACTGTGCTTAAAATCCAAACACTCTGTTCTTGTCTGTGAGCAAATTAAACTTTAATATTTTAAAGTGAAAAACTTTGAGTGAAAATGCAGCATTTACAATTCTAACTTGTAAGAAACAAAAGGCGTTATAGTTGTGAGTGTACAAAGTTTTAAAAACATTTGCACACCTGAACCAAACAATGTGAACGACAGTTGTTTTCAGAGAAAGAAAGTTTTGAATGAGTTCAGCTGAGGCTGTAAAAAAAAATTAACAGATTTACTAGTTTGATTGTGTGTTGTAATAAATAAATCCCTAAAACACAATGCTGTAGTAACTTTAGCACCATGTAGACATTACACTATAAAAGAAATGTCCATATGTTTATGTTTATGTTTATTAAATTTGTTCATTTTTTTTTTACAAAAGAAACAATACAAGACAATCTCATAAATGATAGTGTACAAAATGAAAAAAAATGAAAGGTAGCAGAAAGAAGAATAAATCTTATTATATCTGCCCCTTACTTCCAACAATCAGATTAAACAACAATAATCAACCATGTAAACAATAATAATCTTCAACCAACTTTTTCCAACAATCAGATTAAACAATAATAATCTTCAACCAACAGTACAAAATGACTAACTCTTTCTAATTTTCTAACTAATACAATACACATTACGCTATTTCATATATATTTTTTAACACATTTGTTTTGATCATTTTTTAAATGTAAACATTGACTTGGCATTTTTAACTACATTCTCCAAGCCATTCCATAATCTAATTCCCTGGATTGAGGTAGAACGTCCCTTCAAACTGGTTCTGAATTGTGGTTTTACAAACAACTCTGTCCCCTTAAGATTATAACAACTTTGTCTTTTAACAAAGTGCATTTGGATATTTAAAGGTAATGCATTATTTTGAGCTCTATACATAACTGATAAAATATTATAGTCTACCAAATCATGGAACTTCAATAACTTTAGTTGATAAAATAATGTACTTGATGGATGACGGTAATGCTTTCAGTGATAATGCTTCCAGCGCATCGTGAAAGCAGCTGAGAAGATCGTCGGCACCTCCTTGCCCTCACTGCAGGACTTACACAGCAAACGCCTCACTCGGAAAGCCCACCGCATGGCAGGTGATCCCACACACCCACTACACAGCCGCTTTAGACTGCTGCCATCAGGGAGGAGACTGAGGAGTCTCCAGGCTCGTACCAGTAGACTGAGAGACAGCTCTGTTCATCAGGCAGTCAGAATGCTAAACACTCTGCCTGCTCTGCCTCCCCTCCCATTTGAACTGCCTTAACACAAAAAACTTTCTCACACATTATCACTCAACACAAAGATTTTAACACTGGACTCTGTGTCATCAAACGGGTTATTCACTAAACTCTCGGTCATGTGCTCATTCAGTTTGCACTACTTCTCATATTTGCACTAATGTTTGTATTACATTACTGCCTATAGTCATACTACTGTTTACATTCACTGTTTACATTTATTAATACTGTTTACATTTATTACTACTGCTTTACATTTATTACTACTGTTTACATTTACACTACTTTTATCTACACTACTGCAGATACATATACAGCATTCTCTGACTAGCCTTATCTAAGGATGCCAAATGTGCCTTATGTGCCTTACTTCATATGCCACTTTGCCTCTATACCAACATCAACTACCTCATACATATACTGTGTACATTAACTTATATGCTGCTGTGCCACTCTTTGCAAATGTCAACGCTAGAAACTTCAGTTTATTTTATAGATTTACGTTTTTATACTTTTCATACTACTATGCAAAAACTCAGGACAGTATTACACTTTTATTATTTCATTTTATGCTTATGTTCATTGGGTGTTTGGTGTTTTAGGGGTGTTTGGTGTTTCAGTGTTGGTGTAAATTTTCATACTTTTATACTATTA
>JBBPBX010047058.1:0-26331 GCA_038048925.1 Garcialebias charrua | reverse complement strand
CAATATGGCGAATCAGACGTAACGCCATCACAAACGAAACACTAATAGCACCTACACGAAAACTGTCTAATACATCAAACCTTCAGTGATTGACCCACATCCGGTCCCCTGCAATACTGAATGGTCAAATCATGACAATAATTAAGCCACGCCCCCTCACAACAGGAAGTGTACAGTTGTACATTGAACGTCCCGATCGGACACCTGTTACCTAATCAGCGTGACGGTCTGTCCAGTGACCAAAGACATGTTGGTGTAACAAGCTTTCCAACACTGACCGTTTTGGGTGGAGCATGTGGGCGTGGCGATGTGGCGAATCAGACGTAACGCCGTCACAATACGTTTGGCCTTTTGGGAGCTTTATCATATCCCAAAACTCACCAAATTTGGCAGACTCGTCAGGACTGGTGAAAAATTACATATTTTGGGGGCGTGGCCAAAATTGCAACAGAAAGGGCTCAAGAGCGCCACCTAGAATATTTCAAACTACCCTCCGCATTGGCCTTAGTTTCACGTAGGATCATGAAATTTGGTACACCTCCCCGATTCACCAAGGCGCACAGAAAACCCTCTGGCACCAACGTTGTACGATGAAAGGAAAGGCGAACTTTTCGGCCATTTTTATCCCATTGAAAATGAATGGCGCTAAAATGAAATGGCATTATGGGGGCTTTGTCATATCCCAAAACTCACCAAATTTGGCAGACTCGTCAGGACTGGTGAAAAATTACATATTTTGGGGGCGTGACCAAAATTGCAAAAGAAACAGCTCAAGAGCGCCACCTAGAATATTTCAAACTACCCTCCGCATTGGCCTTAGTTTCACGTAGGATCATGAAATTTGGTACACTTGTCCAATTCACCAAGACGCACAGAAAACCCTCTGGCATCAACGTTGTACGATAAATGGGAAGGCGGCCATTTTGGAATGTGGACCAAATTGGGTGCACGCATTGGGTGCCGAACGGGTACGGGAAAGGCACGAGAGTGTTTCGGGGTGGACCAGCTCGACTTCCCGCGGTCGCCACGAGAAGGGCGGAGCGGCGCTAAGGCATTCACACGTGCATTTTCGCAGGAAATGCGGTTTTTCTAGTTATAGTTACTATCTTCATTCCGTACGTTTTTTGGCATGTAACTACTCGCACAGTTTTGGTGCCATTTCAACAATTCATATATCAAAATGTCCAGCTCGCTCAGGACAATCCGGCTATGACTTTTGGTAATGCTGCAACTTTAGCTTTTTGAATTATTTAGCCTTTTCGGCCATTTTTTTCCCATTGAAAATGAATGGAGCTAAAATGAAATGGCCGTTTGGGGGCTTTATCATATCCTAAATCTCACCAAATTTGGCAGACTCATCACTCAGACATGGGGGAGTAAAAAATGAACAAAATCTCACGTTTTCATATATGCTGAAGGGGCGTGGCCTGGCCTCAAAGTTAGGTATCTCGCCATGGAAAACGAAACACTAATAGCACCTACACGAAAACGGTCTAATACATCAAATCTTCAGTGATTGACCCACAACCGGTCCCCTACAATACTGAATGGTCAAATCATGACATTAATTAAGCCACGCCCCCTCACAACAGGAAGTGTACAGTTATACATTGAACGTCCCGATCGGACACCTGTTACCTAATCAGCGGGACGGTCTGTCCAGTGACCGAAGACATGTTGCTGTAACAAGCTTTCCAACACTGACCGTTTTGGGTGGAGCATGTGGGCGTGGCAATGTGGCGAATCAGCCGTCACGCCGTCACAAACGAAACACTAATAGCACCTACACGAAAACAGTCTAATACATCAAACCTTCAGTGATTGACCCACATCTGGTCCCCTGCAATACTGAATGGTCAAATCATGACATTAATTAAGCCACGCCCCCTCACAACAGGAAGTATTTTTTCCCATTGAAAATGAATGGAGCTAAAATGAAAGTGCCTGTTGGGGGCTTTATCATATCCTAAATCTCACCAAATTTGGCAGACTCATCACTTAGACATGGGGGAGTAAAAAATGATCAAAACCTCGCGTTTTCATATATGCTGAAGGGGCGTGGCCTGGCCTCAAAGTTAGGCATCTCGCCATGAAAAACGAAACACTAATAGCACCTACACGAAAACCATCTAATACATCAAACCTTCAGTGATTGACCCACAACCACTGCCCTGCAATACTGAATGGTCAAATCATGACATTAATTAAGCCACGCCCCCTCACAACAGGAAGTGTACAGTTATACATTGAACGTCCCGATCGGACACCTGTTACCTAATCAGCGGGACGGTCTGTCCAGTGACCGAAGACATGTTGCTGTAACAAGCTTTCCAACACTGACCGTTTTGGGTGGAGCATGTGGGCGTGGCGATGTGGCGAATCAGCCGTCACGCCGTCACAAACGAAACACTAATAGCACCTACACGAAAACAGTCTAATACATCAAACCTTCAGTGATTGACCCACATCCGGTCCCCTGCAATACTGAATGGTCAAATCATGACAATAATTAAGCCACGCCCCCTCACAACAGGAAGTGTACAGTTTTACATTGAATGTCCCGATCAGACACCTGTTACCTAATCAGCGTGACGGTCCGTCCAATGACCGAAGACATGTTGCTGTAACAAGCTTTCCAACACTGACCGTTTTGGGTGGAGCATGTGGGCGTGGCGATGTGGCGAATCAGACGTAACGCCGTCACAATACGTTTGGCATTTTGGGGGCTTTATCATATCCCAAAACTCACCAAATTTGGCAGACTCGTCAGGACTGGTGACAAATTACATATTTTGGGGGCGTGGCCAAAATTGCAACAGAAACGGCTCAAGAGCGCCACCTAGAAAATTTCAAACTACCCTCCGCATTGGCCTTAGTTTCACGTAGGATCATGAAATTTGGTACACTTGTCCAATTCACCAAGACGCACAGAAAACCCTCTGGCGTCAACGTTGTACGATAAATGGGAAGGCGGCCATTTTGGAATGTGGACCAAATTCGAGTGCACGCACTAGGTGCCGAACTGGTACGGGAAAGGCACGAGAGCGTTTCGGGGTGGACCAGCTCGACTTCCCGCGGTCGCCGCGAGAAGGGCGGAGCGGCGCTAAGGCATTCACACGTG
Source organism: Garcialebias charrua (assembly GCA_038048925.1). Taxonomy (NCBI): domain Eukaryota; kingdom Metazoa; phylum Chordata; class Actinopteri; order Cyprinodontiformes; family Rivulidae; genus Garcialebias; species Garcialebias charrua. The sequence goes on along the minus strand of JBBPBX010047058.1, from coordinate 23,210 downwards.
CATTTTCGCAGGAAATGCGGTTTTTCTAGTGTTACAATTACATCTGTTACTATCCTGATTCCGTACGTTTTTTGGCACGCTACTCCTCCTACAGTTTTTGTGCTATTTCAACAATTCATATATCAAAATGTTCAGCTCATTCAGGACATGATGGCTATGACTTTTGGTATTGGTGCAACTTTAGCTTTTTGAAATATTCAGCCTTTTCGGCCATTTTTTTCCCATTGAAAATGAATGGAGCTCAAATGAACTCAATGAGCTCATTTTACATCCTTGATATCTTTGGAACTCATTACAATATTTCACTACTCCTTTCACATTTTGGACCAACTCAACTTCCTTCAGCTACCTTGTACATTTTTTAAAAATATTTCGGCTACTTTCAGCTAATTTCAACTGTTTCTACAACGACTTTGCGATCTTTTCAGCTTAATGCAGCTTACTTCAACATTGTTGTACTTATACTGACTTATGATCATTATGCTCCTTTCAGCAAATTTTTGAAAGATTAAGATATTTTTGCTATTTTAGCTACTATTTAGCTGTTTATGCAAATTTCAGCTTTTTCAGCTATTTCAACAATTTTTTTTAATCAATCCAACTTTTTTCAGCCTAATTCAGCAAAACCATGTTCTACCAACTTCCTTCTGGTAATTTAAGATATTTTCTGCTTGTTTTAGCTGTTGTTCAGCTGTTTTTGACCAATTTCAGCTGATGGCTGCCAATGTTACTTTCAAATGGCTTTAACTCAGCCATCTTTATTCATAGAGAGCTGAAATTTGGTGAGGTTGTAGCTATGGACCATCTCTAACATACATTAGGTGAAGCAGCCATTTTGATTGAACATGCAAATTAGGTGAGGCCGCCATTTTGGTTCAATATACAAGGCAGTTACTTGCCTTGCAAAGTAAGTCAATGCATGTATTGTTGCCATTTTGGTTCTACAATTAAAGTAGGTGAGGTAGCCATTTTGATTTAACAAGCATATTAGGTGAAGCGGCCGTTTTGATTGAACATGCAAAATAGGTGAAGCGGCCATTTTGGCATTCACACATGCATTTTCTCAGGAAATGCAATCTAGTTGTGTGAATGCCAACAAGGCATTCACACTATAGAGATTGTGTTTATATTTATTGTGTGAATGCCAACAAGGCATTCACACTATAGAGATTGTGTTTATATTTGTGTGAATGCCAACAAGGCATTCACACTATAGAGATTGTGTTTATATTTAATATTATTATTATAGTTACTATCTTCCGTCCGTACGTTTTTTGGCGTCCTACTCCTCCTAGAGTATTTGTGCCATTTCAACGATTCATATATCAAAATGTTCAGCTCGCTCAGGACAATCCAGCTATGACTTTTGGTAATGCTGCAACTTTAGCTTTTTGAGATATCTAGCCTTTTCGGCCATTTTTTTCCCATTGAAAATGAATGGAGCTAAAATGAAATGGCATTTTGGGGGCTTTATCATATCCTAAATCTCACCAAATTTGGCAGACTCATCACTTAGACATGGGGGAGTAATAAATGATCAACACCTCGCGTTTTCATATATGCTGAAGGGGCGTGGCCTGGCCTCAAAGTTAGGCATCTCGCCATGAAAAACGAAACACTAATAGCACCTACACGAAAACCGTCTAATACATCAAACCTTCAGTGATTGACCCACAACCGGTCCCCTACAATACTGAATGGTCAAATCATGACATTAATTAAGCCACGCCCCCTCACAACAGGAAGTGTACAGTTATACATTGAACGTCCCGATCGGACACCTGTTACCTAATCAGCGGGACGGTCTGTCCAGTGACCGAAGACATGTTGCTGTAACAAGCTTTCCAACACTGACCGTTTTGGGTGGAGCATGTGGGCGTGGCGATGTGGCGAATCAGCCGTCACGCCGTCACAAACGAAACACTAATAGCACCTACACGAAAACAGTCTAATACATCAAACCTTCAGTGATTGACCCACATCCGGTCCCCTGCAATACTGAATGGTCAAATCATGACAATAATTAAGCCACGCCCCCTCACAACAGGAAGTGTACAGTTGTACATTGAACATCCCGATCGGACACCTGTTACCTAATCAGCGTGACGGTCTGTCCAGTGACCGAAGACATGTTGCTGTAACAAGCTTTCCACGACTGGTTGTTTTGGGTGGAGCATGTGGGCGTGGCGATGTGGCGAATCAGACGTAACGCCGTCACAATACGTTTGGCCTTTTGGGAGCTTTATCATATCCCAAAACTCACCAAATTTGGCAGACTCGTCAGGACTGGTGAAAAATTACATATTTTGGGGGCGTGGCCAAAATTGCAACAGAAAGGGCTCAAGAGCGCCACCTAGAATATTTCAAACTACCCTCCGCATTGGCCTTAGTTTCACGTAGGATCATGAAATTTGGTACACTTGTCCAATTCACCAAGACCGTTTTGGGTGGAGCATGTGGGCGTGGCGATGTGGCGAATCAGCCGTCACGCCGTCACAAACGAAACACTAATAGCACCTACACGAAAACAGTCTAATACATCAAACCTTCAGTGATTGACCCACATCCGGTCCCCTGCAATACTGAATGGTCAAATCATGACAATAATTAAGCCACGCCCCCTCACAACAGGAAGTGTACAGTTGTACATTGAACGTCCCGATCGGACACCTGTTACCTAATCAGCGTGACGGTCTGTCCAGTGACCGAAGACATGTTGCTGTAACAAGCTTTCCACGACTGGTTGTTTTGGGTGGAGCATGTGGGCGTGGCGATGTGGCGAATCAGACGTAACGCCGTCACAATACGTTTGGCCTTTTGGGAGCTTTATCATATCCCAAAACTCACCAAATTTGGCAGACTCGTCAGGACTGGTGAAAAATTACATATTTTGGGGGCGTGGCCAAAATTGCAACAGAAAGGGCTCAAGAGCGCCACCTAGAATATTTCAAACTACCCTCCGCATTGGCCTTAGTTTCACGTAGGATCATGAAATTTGGTACACTTGTCCAATTCACCAAGACGCACAGAAAACCCTCTGGCGTCAACGTTGTACGATAAATGGGAAGGCGGCCATTTTGGAATGTGGACCAAATTGAGTGCACGCACTGGGTGCCGAACGGGTACGGGAAAGGCACGAGAGTGTTTCGGGGTGGACCAGCTCGACTTCCCGCGGTCGCCGCGAGAAGGGCGGAGCGGCGCTAAGGCATTCACACGTGCATTTTCGCAGGAAATGCGGTTTTTCTAGTTGTGTGAATGCCAACAAGGCATTCACACTATAGAGATTGTGTTTATATTTATTTATAGATGTTACTATCTTCATTCCGTACGTTTTTTGGCATGTAACTACTCGCACAGTTTTGGTGCCATTTCAACAATTCATATATCAAAATGTCCAGCTCGTTCAGGACAATCCGGCTATGACTTTTGGTAATGCTGCAACTTTAGCTTTTTGAATTATTTAGCCTTTTCGGCCATTTTTTTCCCATTGAAAATGAATGGAGCTAAAATGAAATGGCATGTTGGGGGCTTTATCATATCCTAAATCTCACCAAATTTGGCAGACTCATCACTCAGACATGGGGGAGTAAAAAATGATCAAAACCTCACGTTTTCATATATGCTGAAGGGGCGTGGCCTGGCCTCAAAATTAGGCATCTCGCCATGAAAAACGAAACACTAATAGCACCTACACGAAAACCGTCTAATACATCAAACCTTCAGTGATTGACCCACAACCGGTCCCTTACAATACTGAATGGTCAAATCATGACATTAATTAAGCCACGCCCCCTCACAACAGGAAGTGTACAGTTATACATTGAACGTCCCGATCGGACACCTGTTACCTAATCAGCGGGACGGTCTGTCCAGTGACCAAAGACATGTTGCTGTAACAAGCTTTCCAACACTGACCGTTTTGGGTGGAGCATGTGGGCGTGGCGATGTGGCGAATCAGCCGTCACGCCGTCACAAACGAAACACTAATAGCACCTACACGAAAACAGTCTAATACATCAAACCTTCAGTGATTGACCCACATCCGGTCCCCTGCAATACTGAATGGTCAAATCATGACAATAATTAAGCCACGCCCCCTCACAACAGGAAGTGTACAGTTGTACATTGAACATCCCGATCGGACACCTGTTACCTAATCAGCGTGACGGTCTGTCCAGTGACCGAAGACATGTTGCTGTAACAAGCTTTCCACGACTGGTTGTTTTGGGTGGAGCATGTGGGCGTGGCGATGTGGCGAATCAGACGTAACGCCGTCACAATACGTTTGGCCTTTTGGGAGCTTTATCATATCCCAAAACTCACCAAATTTGGCAGACTCGTCAGGACTGGTGAACGATTACATATTTTGGGGGCGTGGCCAAAATTGCAACAGAAAGGGCTCAAGAGCGCCACCTAGAATATTTCAAACTACCCTCCGCATTGGCCTTAGTTTCACGTAGGATCATGAAATTTGGTACACCTCCCCGATTCACCAAGGCGCACAGAAAACCCTCTGGCACCAACGTTGTGCGATGAAAGGAAAGGCGACCTTTTCGGCCATTTTTATCCCATTGAAAATGAATGGAGCTAAAATGAAATAGCATTTTGGGGGCTTTTTCATATCCCAAAACTCACCAAAATTGGCGGACTCATCAGGACTGGTGAACAATTACATATTTTGGGGGCGTGGCCAAAATTTCAAAAGAAACGGCTCAAGAGCGCCACCTAGAAAATTTCAAACTACCCTCCGCATTGGCCTTAGTTTCACGTAGGATCATGAAATTTGGTACGCTTGTCCAATTCACCAAGACGCACAGAAAACCCTCTGGCATCAACGTTGTACGATAAATGGGAAGGCGGCCATTTTGGAATGTGGACCAAATTGGGTGCGTGCATTGGGTGCCGAAAGGGTACGGGAAAGGCACGAGAGTGTTTCAGGGTGGACCAGCTCGACTTCCCGCGATCGCCGCGAGAAGGGCGGAGCGGCGCTAAGGCATTCACACGTGCATTTTCGCAGGAAATGCGGTTTTTCTAGTTGTGTGAATGCCAACAAGGCATTCACACTATAGAGATTGTGTTTATATTTAATATTATTCCAGTTACTATCTTCCATCCGTACGTTTTTTGGCACGCTACTCCTCCTAGAGTATTTGTGCCATTTCAACGATTCATATATCAAAATGTTCAGCTCGTTCAGGACAATCCAGCTATGACTTTTGGTAATGCTGCAAGTTGCGCTTTTTGAAATATTAAGCCTTTTCGGCCATTTTTTTCCCATTGAAAATGAATGGAGCTAAAATGAAATGGTCTTTTGGGGGCTTTATCATACCCTAAAACTCACCAAATTTGGCAGACTCATCACTCAGACATGCAGGAGTAACAAATGATCAAAACCTCGCATTTTCATATATGCTGAAGGGGCGTGGCCTGGCCTCAAAGTTAGGCATCTCGCCATGAAAAACGAAACACTAATAGCACCTACACGAAAACCGTCTAATACATCAAACCTTCAGTGATTGACCCACAACCAGTCCCCTGCAATACTGAATGGTCAAATCATGACATTAATTAAGCCACGCCCCCTCACAACAGGAAGTGTACAGTTGTACATTGAACGTCCCGATCGGACACATGTTACCTAATCAGCGTGACGGTCTGTCCAGTGACCGAAGACATGTTGCTGTAACAAGCTTTCCAACACTGACCGTTTTGGGTGGAGCATGTGGGCGTGGCGATGTGGCGAATCGGACGTAACGCCGTCACAAACGAAACACTAATAGCACCTACACGAAAACTGTCTAATACATCAAACCTTCAGTGATTGACCCACATCCGGTCCCCTGCAATACTGAATGGTCAAATCATGACAATAATTAAGCCACGCCCCCTAACAACAGGAAGTGTACAGTTGTACATTGAACGTCCCGATCGGACACCTGTTACCTAATCAGCGTGACGGCCTGTCCAGTGACCAAAGACATGTTGTTGTAACAAGCTTTCCAACACTGACCGTTTTGGGTGGAGCATGTGGGCGTGGCGATGTGGCGAATCAGACGTAACGCCGTCACAATACGTTTGGCTTTTTGGGGGCTTTATCATATCCCAAAACTCACAAAATTTGGCAGACTCATCAGGACTGGTGAAAGATTACATATTTTAGGGGCGTGGCTAAAATTGCAAAAGAAACGGCTCAAGAGCGCCACCTAGAATATTTCAAACTACCCTCCGCATTGGCCTTAGTTTCACTTAGGATCATGAAATTTGGTACACTTGTCCAATTCACCAAGACGCACAGAAAACCCTCTGGCATCAACGTTGTACGATAAATGGGAAGGCGGCCATTTTGGAAAGTGGACCAAATTGGGTGCATGCGTTGGGTGCCGAACGGGTACGGAAAAGGCACGAGAGTGTTTCAGGTTGGACTAGCTGGACTTCCCGCGATCGCCGCGAGAAGGGCGGAGCGGCGCTAAGGCATTCACACGTGCATTTTCGCAGGAAATGCGACTTTTCTAGTTATTCTTCCAGTTACTATCCTGATTCCGTACGTTTTTTGGCACGCTACTCCTCCTACAGTTTTTGTGCTATTTCAACAATTCATATATCAAAATGTTCAGCTCATTTAGGACACTCCGGCTATGACTTTTGGTATTGGTGCAACTTTAGCTTTTTGAAATATTTAGCCTTTTCGGCCATTTTTTTCCCATTGAAAATGAATGGAGCTCATTTTACATCCTTGATATCTTTGGAACTCATTACAATATTTCACTACTTTTTTCACATTTTGGACCAGCTCGGCTTCCTTCAGCTACCTTGTACATTTAAAAAAAATATTTCAGCTACTTTCAGCTGATTTCAGCTGTTTCTTGAACTGTGTTGCACTCTTTTCAGCCTAATGCAGCTTACTTCAACATTTTTGTACATCTACTGACTTATTTCTGCTAATTTCAGATCATTATGCTCCTTTCAGCAAATTTTTCAAAGATTAACATATTTTTGCTACTTTAGCTACTATTTAGCTGTTTTATGCAAATTTCAGCTTTTTCAGCTATTTCAACAATTTTTTAAAATCAATCCAACTTTTTTCAGCCTAATTCAGCAAAACCATGCTCTACCAACTTCCTTCTGGTAATTTCAGATTATTTCTGCTTATTTTAGCTACTATTTAGCTGTTTTATGCAAATTTCAGCTTTTTCAGCTATTTCAACAATTTTTTTTAATCAATCCAACTTTTTTCAGCCTAATTCAGCAAAACCATGCTCTACCAACTTCCTTCTGGTAATTTAAGATTGTTTCTGCTTGTTTTAGCTGTTGTTCAGCTGTTTTTGGCCAATTTCAGCTTTATTCAGATATTTTCAACTTTATTTTGCTTATTTCTACTTATTTCAGATTTTTTTCAATTTCAGATTGTTTCAGATACTTCATCTTCTGCTGCTTTGTGCTTATTTCTGCTAGTTTCAGCTTCTTCTGCTATTTTAGCTACTATTAAGCTGTTTTTATGCTAATTTAGGCTTGTTTCAACACATTCCACATTATTTGAACTCATTTCAACTTTTTCCAGCCAAATTCTGCAAAAATGTACTCTCTCTACTAATTTCTAAGACATTTAAGCTTCTTTCTGCTATTTCAGATAATATTCAGCTGTTTTTGCTATCTTAAGCTTTTTTCAGATAATTTCAACTTTATTTTGCTTATTTCTGCTTAGTTCAGATTTTTTCAGATTTCAGATTGTTTCAGATATTTCAGATTATTCACAATTATGCTATTTCTAATTACTTCAGATAATTGATGCTTATTTCTGCTACTTTAGATAATATTCAGCTGTTTATGCTATCTTAAGCTTTTTTCAGATAATTTCCACTTTTTTTGCTTATTTCAGATTATTTCAGATTTCAGATTGTTTAAGATGTTTCAGATTATTCCCAATTAGGCTCTTACTAATTCCTTCTTCTGATTTAAGATTATTTCTGATATATTAGATAATATTTAGCTGTTTTTGTTCAATTTCAGCTGATGGCCGCCAACACAACATTCAAATGGCTTTAACTCAGCCATCTTTATACATAGAGAGCTGAAATTTGGTGAGGTTGTATCTAAGGACATCCTCTATCATGTATTGAATCCAAATCAAAAATCCAAGATGGCCGACAATGCAAAAAACTAAAAATACCATAAAATGGTCAATTTTAGTGATATTGAGCTGAAACTTGGTGTAGTGATAGCTGAGAATGTTTCCTATCAAATGCAATATCAAAATCAAAAATCCAAGATGGCCGCCAACGCTACTTTCAAATGGCTTTAACTCAGCCATCATTATACACAGAGAGCCGAAATTTGGTGAGGTTGTAGCTGAGGACATTATCTATCATGTACGGAATCCAAATCAAAAATCCAAGATGGCCGACAAAGTAAAACATTAAAAAACTGTAAAAATCCAAGATGGCCGCCAACGCTACATTCAAATGGCTTTAACTCAGCCATCTTTATTCATAGAGAGCTGAAATTTGGTGAGGTTGTAGCTGAGGGAATCCTCTATCATGTACGGAATCCAAATCAAAAATCCAAGATGGCAGACAAAGCAAAACATTAAAAATACTGTAAAATCCAAGATGGCCGCCAACGCTAATTTCAAATGCTTTAACTCAGCCATTATTATACATAGAGAGCCGAAATTTGGTGAGGTTGTAGCTAAGGGAATCCCCTATCATGTACGGAATCCAAATCAAAAATCCAAGATGGCCGACAAAGCAAAACATTAAAAATACTGTAAAATCCAAGATGGCCACCAACGCTACTTTCAAATGGCTTTAAATCAGCCATATTTATTCTTAGAGAGCCGAAATTTGGTGAGGTTGTAGCTATGGACATTCTTTATCATGCATTAGGTGAAACGGCCATTTTGATTGAATATGCAAATTAGGTGAAGTGGCCATTTTGGTTCAATATACAAGGCAGTTAATTGCCTTGCGAAGTAAGTCAATGCATGTATTGTTACCATTTTGGTTCTACAATTTAAGTAGACAAGTTAGCCATTTTGATTTAATAAGCACATTAGGTAAAGCGGCCATTTTGATTGAACATGCAAGTTGGGTGAAGCGGCCATTTTGGCATTCACACATGCATTTTCTCAGGAAATGCAATCTAGTTATTATTATTATTCTTCCAGTTACTATCCTGATTCCGTACGTTTTTTGGCACGCTACTCCTCCTACAGTTTTTGTGCTATTTTAACAATTTATATATCAAAATGTTCAGCTCATTTAGGACAATCCGGCAATGACTTTTGGTATTGGTGCAACTTTAGCTTTTTGAATTATTTAGCCTTTTCGGCCATTTTCTGCCCCATTGAAAATGAATGGAGCTAATTTTTCATCTTTGATATCTTTGGAACTCTTTAGAATATTTCACTACTCCTTTCACATTTTGGACCAGCTTAGCTTCCTTCAGCTACCTTGTACATTTTTTAAAAAATATTTCAGCTACTTTCAGCTAATTTCAGCTGTTTTTTCAACTGCTTTGCACTCTTTTCAGCTTTATGCAGCTTACTTCAACATTTTTGTACTTCTACTGACTTATTTCTGCTAATTTCAGATCATTATGCTCCTTTCAGATAATTTTTGAAAGATTAAGATATTTTAGCTATTTTAGCTACTATTTAGCTGTTTTATGATAATTTCAGCTTTTTCAGCTATTTCAACAATTTTTTTTAATCAATCCAACTTTTTTCAGCCTAATTCAGCAAAACCATGCTCTACCAACTTCCTTCTGGTAATTTATGATTGTTTCTGCTTGTTTTAGCTGTTGTTCAGCTGTTTTTGGCCAATTTCAGCTTTATTCATATATTTTCAACTTTATTTTGCTTATTTCTACTTATTTCAGATTTTTTTCAATTTCAGATTGTTTCAGATACTTCATATTCTGCTGCTTTGTGCTTATTTCTGCTAGTTTCAGCTTCTTCTGCTATTTTAGCTACTATTAAGCTGTTTTTATGCTAATTTAGGCTTGTTTCAACACATTCCACATTATTTGAACTCATTTCAACTTTTTCCAGCCAAATTCTGCAAAAATGTACTCTCTCTACTAAGTTCTAAGACATTTAAGCTTCTTTCTGCTATTTCAGATAATATTCAGCTGTTTTTGCTATCTTAAGCTTTTTTCAGATAATTTCAACTTTATTTTGCTTATTTCTGCTTAGTTCAGATTTTTTCAGATTTCAGATTGTTTCAGATATTTTAGATTATTCAGATTATGCTGCTTTGTGCTTATTTCTGCTAGTTTCAGCTTCTTCTGCTATTTTAGCTACTATTAAGCTGTTTTTATGCTAATTTAGGCTTGTTTCAACAAATTCCACATTATTTGAACTCATTTCAACTTTTTCCATCCTAATTCTGCAAAACTGTACTTTTTCTACTAATTTCTAACACAGTTAAGCTTATTTCTGCTATTTCAGATAATATTCAGCTGTTTTTGCTATCTTTAGCTTTTTTCAGATAATTTCAACTTTATTTTGCTTATTTCTGCTTAGTTCAGATTTTTTCAGATTTCAGATTGTTTCAGATATTTCAGATTATTCACAATTATGCTATTTCTAATTACTTCAGATAATTGATGCTTATTTCTGCTACTTTAGATAATATTCAGCTGTTTATGCTATCTTAAGCTTTTTTCAGATAATTTCCACTTTTTTTGCTTATTTCAGATTATTTCAGATTTCAGATTGTTTAAGATGTTTCAGATTATTCCCAATTAGGCTCTTACTAATTCCTTCTTCTGATTTAAGATTATTTCTGATATATTAGATAATATTTAGCTGTTTTTGTTCAATTTCAGCTGATGGCCGCCAACACAACATTCAAATGGCTTTAACTCAGCCATCTTTATACATAGAGAGCTGAAATTTGGTGAGGTTGTAGCTAAGGACATCCTCTATCATGTATTGAATCCAAATCAAAAATCCAAGATGGCCGACAATGCAAAAAACTAAAAATACCATAAAATGGTCAATTTTAGTGATATTGAGCTGAAACTTGGTGTAGTGATAGCTGAGAATGTTTCCTATCAAATGCAATATCAAAATCAAAAATCCAAGATGGCCGCCAACGCTACTTTCAAATGGCTTTAACTCAGCCATCATTATACACAGAGAGCCGAAATTTGGTGAGGTTGTAGCTGAGGACATTATCTATCATGTACGGAATCCAAATCAAAAATCCAAGATGGCCGACAAAGTAAAACATTAAAAAACTGTAAAAATCCAAGATGGCCGCCAACGCTACATTCAAATGGCTTTAACTCAGCCATCTTTATTCATAGAGAGCTGAAATTTGGTGAGGTTGTAGCTGAGGGAATCCTCTATCATGTACGGAATCCAAATCAAAAATCCAAGATGGCCGACAAAGCAAAACATTAAAAATACTGTAAAATCCAAGATGGCCGCCAACGCTACTTTCAAATGCTTTAACTCAGCCATCATTATACATAGAGAGCCGAAATTTGGTGAGGTTGTAGCTGAGGGAATCCTCTATCATGTACGGAATCCAAATCAAAAATCCAAGATGGCCGACAAAGCAAAACATTAAAAATACTGTAAAATCCAAGATGGCCACCAACGCTACTTTCAAATGGCTTTAAATCAGCCATATTTATTCATAGAGAGCCGAAATTTGGTGAGGTTGTAGCTATGGACATTCTTTATCATGCATTAGGTGAAACGGCCATTTTGATTGAATATGCAAATTAGGTGAAGTGGCCATTTTGGTTCAATATACAAGGCAGTTAATTGCCTTGCGAAGTAAGTCAATGCATGTATTGTTACCATTTTGGTTCTACAATTTAAGTAGACAAGTTAGCCATTTTGATTTAATAAGCACATTAGGTAAAGCGGCCATTTTGATTGAACATGCAAGTTGGGTGAAGCGGCCATTTTGGCATTCACACATGCATTTTCTCAGGAAATGCAATCTAGTTATTATTATTATTCTTATATGTTACTATCTTCCTTCCGTACGTTTTTTGGCGTGTTACTCCTCGTAGAGTTTTGGTGCGATTTCAACAATTCATATATCAAAATGTTCAGCTCGTTTAGGACAATCCGGCTATGACTTTTGGTAATGTTGCAACTTTCGCTTTTTGAGATATTCAGCCTTTTCGGCCATCTTTTTCCCATTGAAAATGAATGGAGCTAAAATGAAATGGCCGTTTGGGGGCTTTATCATATCCTAAATCTCACCAAATTTGGCAGACTCATCACTCAGACATGGGGGAGTAAAAAATGATCAAAACCTCATGTTTTCATATATGATGAAGGGGCGTGGCCTGGCCTCAAAGTTAGGTATCTCGCCATGAAAAACGAAACACTAATAGCACCTACACGAAAACTGTCTAATACATCAAACCTTCAGTGATTGACCCACAACCAGTCCCCTGCAATACTGAATGGTCAAATCATGACATTAATTAAGCCACGCCCCCTCACAACAGGAAGTGTACAGTTGTACATTGAACGTCCCGATCGGACACCTGTTACCTAATCAGCGTGACGGTCTGTCCAGTGACCAAAGACATGTTGCTGTAACAAGCTTTCCAACACTGACCGTTTTGGGTGGAGCATGTGGGCGTGGCAATATGGCGAATCAGACGTAACGCCGTCACAATACGTTTGGCCTTTTGGGAGCTTTATCATATCCCAAAACTCACCAAACTTGGCAGACTCGTCAGGACTGGTGAAAAATTACATATTTTGGGGGCGTGGCCAAAATTGCAACAGAAATGGCTCAAGAGCGCCACCTAGAATATTTCAAATTACCCTCCCTATTGGCCTTAGTTTCACCTAGGATCATGAAATTTGGTACACTTGTCCAATTCACCAAGACGCACAGAAAACCCTCTGGCGTCAACGTTGTACGATAAATGGGAAGGCGGCCATTTTGGAATGTGGACCAAATTGAGTGCACGCACTGGGTGCCGAACGGGTACGGGAAAGGCACGAGAGTGTTTCGGGGTGGACCAGCTCGACTTCCCGCGGTCGCCGCGAGAAGGGCGGAGCGGCGCTGAGGCATTCACACGTGCATTTTCGTAGGAAATGCGGTTTTTCTAGTTGTGTGAATGCCAACAAGGCATTCACACTATAGAGATTGTGTTTATATTTATTATTATTATTCTTTATAGATGTTACTATCTTCCATCCGTACGTTTTTTGGCGTCCTACTCCTCCTAGAGTATTTGTGCCATTTCAACGATTCATATATCAAAATGTTCAGCTCGTTCAGGACAATCCAGCTATGACTTTTGGTAATGCTGCAACTTTCGCTTTTTGAAATATTAAGCCTTTTCGGCCATTTTTTTCCCATTGAAAATGAATGGAGCTAAAATGAAATGGTCTTTTGGGGGCTTTATCATACCCTAAAACTCACCAAATTTGGCAGACTCATCACTCAGACATGCAGGAGTAACAAATGATCAAAACCTCGCATTTTCATATATGCTGAAGGGGCGTGGCCTGGCCTCAAAGTTAGGCATCTCGCCATGAAAAACGAAACACTAATAGCACCTACACGAAAACCGTCTAATACATCAAACCTTCAGTGATTGACCCACAACCACTCCCCTGCAATACTGAATGGTCAAATCATGACATTAATTAAGCCACGCCCCCTCACAACAGGAAGTGTACAGTTATACATTGAACGTCCCGATCGGACACCTTGAGGAAGTGAGGAAGAAGCTGAAGGAAGGGGATGCGCACTGGATTTCTCTATCCTGCACGGCTCAGAGTTTCTAAAGGTACTGTTATTAATAAGATCTTCAACACCCCAGGAGATGCTGATCGCTTTCTGCTCAGCTACCAGGCCACAGAGGAGGGGTGACAGCCGTGCACGTGTCTGTTTGGTATGCGTTGCCTAGGTGACAACAACAATATGACGTCACCTTGTGACAAACAGTTGAGGCACAGAACTGTTGTTGGTGTAAAGTTCTGGGTTATTATTTAACAATATATATTTTTTTTTTTTTATTTATTTATTTAGTCCTTACACCAACATCAGGTTTAATTTTGATTTTTGTTATTGAAATGTTAAAATAAAGTTTATGGTTAGTTATCGGATGGGACATTATAAAGTTTTGTAAGTTGTGTATCTAGTGATATTACTGGTTAAGTTTAACTAGTATAAGACCCCTGAGGACAGTATGTCAGGATTGTACCTCTCACTTTGTTTGGGAAAGTGGGAGTTCGGGGTGGGAAAATGTAAGTTTACTTTATGTGTTTTTCTTAAATTTTTATTTTTCTTATTTGTATTTTGGGCAATTCATAGTGTTACTGTCCACATAATTCAATTTCCAATTGTTTATGGCACCTAGAGGTAGGAAAGAGGGCATTAACTTGGTCAGTTGGAATGTCCGCGGCCTAGGGCAATCAATCAAACGTGCTAAGGTATTTGCACACCTTAATTCATTGGAGGCCGACGTGATGTTCCTTCAAGAGACTCATATCAGACCATCTGAACAGAAATCTTTGTGTTGTAGATGGGCAGACAAAATATATCAGTCAACATTTTCCAGCAAAGCTCGTGGGGTTGCAATTATTATTCGGAAAAACATACCTTTTAAACATATTTCAACACTTTGTGATCAGAATGGTCGATATATCATTGTAACAGGTTATCTTTATTCTACTCATGTAACATTGTTAAATATTTACGGACCCAATATTGACGACCCAGCATTTTTCAGAAAAACCTTTGAAAGGTTGTCTGACCTTTCAACCACAAATTTAATAGTTGCGGGAGACCATAACGTGATACTCGATCCCTGTCTTGACAGGTCAGCTAGCAAAATAATCAGTCCCTCTAATGCTTCTACTGTTCTAAACAATCTTATTGCCACTAATAACTTAGTTGACATTTGGCGGCTCCAACACCCGACAGATAGAGAGTACTCTTTTTTTTCTAATAAACACAAATCATATTCTCGTATTGATTATTTTTTATTGGATGCTAAAATCATATCAAATGTAATAAACACTAAATACCATAACATTCTGATCTCAGATCACGCCCCCACCTCAATAATTCTTAACTTCAATAAACCCAGACAGTACTCTTCATGGCATTTCCACCCTTCTCTGCTGGCAGACGAAAATTTTTGTAAGCATATGTCGGAAAAAATTACAGAATATCTTGAGATTAATGACACCTCAGATGTCACTGATTCAGTCCTGTGGGAAGCATTCAAGGCTGTTATACGAGGCCATATTATTGCATATGAGGCGGCTTTGAAAAAATCAAGCAAAACTCGTTTAGAAGAAATTGATTTTGAGATCTCACAACTAGAATCATTGTATAGAAGCACAGGTAACTCTCAAACACTACAAAATATTCTCAACCTTAAATATGAATATAATAACATTTTATCACGCCAGGTTTGTGACCAGATCTTACGACTCAGGAGGCAGTATTTTGAACTTGGGGACAAACCCCATACACTTCTAGCTCGGCAGCTTAGGGGGCAACAGGCCAGTAGAGCTATTCATAAAATAAAATCTCACTCAGGAGTACTCCTAACTGACCCAAAGCTGATAAATGTTCGATTTAAAGAATATTACGAGGAGCTTTACAGATCTATGTCCACAGGTGATGTGGACAACTGGTTAAAAAATGTAAACATACCGAAGCTGGATGAAGCCTCTCGTGAAGCCCTTAACGCAGAAATATCAACAGCAGAAATATTTAATGCAATCAGATCGATGCAAAGTGGGAAAAGTCCTGGACCAGATGGAATTGGCATTGAATTTTACAAGAACTTTGCTAATCAAATTGTTCCAATTCTACATAGAATGTTTTTACACTCAATAAAATCGGAAGGCCTCCCTCCAACCCTATATGACGCCAATATCTCATTACTGTTGAAGCCGGATAGGGATGAAACAGAGCCTTCATCATATCGTCCAATTTCCATGCTTAATCTAGATTTTAAGATACTCACTAAAATACTTGCAAATAGGTTAATTAAATGTATAGAAACCATTATTCATACTGATCAGACTGGTTTTATCCCAAATCGATACTCTTTCTTTAATGTTAGACGTGTGGTGGACATTATGTATCATTCTTTTGATAAATCCTCTAAGCAAGCCATCCTGTGTCTAGATGCAGAGAAGGCTTTTGACCAAGTTGAATGGCCGTATCTTTTGAAGGTTCTGGAGAGATTTGGTCTGGGTTCATCTTTTATCTCTTGGGTCCGTATAATGTACTCTCGGCCTACAGCTTCAGTACTTACTAACTTAGATAGGTCCCCCTCCTTCCCTTTGAAAAGAGGTACGCGGCAGGGGTGCCCCCTCTCCCCGCTCCTTTTTGCTTTATCTATCGAACCTTTGGCAATTAGTATAAGGAACCATGTCCTTATTAAACCTATAACATTAGGTGGAATTGATCATAAAATCTCTTTATATGCGGATGATGTGGCCCTCTTTATATCTGACCCTGAACAGTCAATTCCACATTTACTGCAGCTTGTTAATTCATTTGGGAAGGTATCTGGTTATACAATTAACTGGCAGAAAAGTGAGCTTATATCAATAGCTAATGAATTGGATCCATTATTTGTGACAGTTACGCCTTTTAAATTAAATTCTGAATATGTGAAATATTTGGGTATCAAAATTTCAAAAAAACCAAATGACCTTTTCAAACTAAATTTTACAGAGAAGTTGACCAAACTCAAGGAGAATATAGAAAAATGGAGAACTCTACCTTTATCCTTGATTGGACGTGTAAATGCTATCAAGATGGTCTCACTGCCGCAATTTTTGTATTTATTCCAGAACATTCCTCTCTTCTTACCCAAGTCTTTTTTTAAACTTTTAGATTCTATTATCATACCATTTGTCTGGGGGTACAAAACACACAGGATCGCTAAAAGTCATCTCCAAAAATCTAGAGACTGTGGGGGTTTGGGTTTGCCTTGTTTTTTGCACTATTATTGGGCCGCCAATGTCAGAGTTATGGTGTACTGGCAATATGGCTTTGAGAAGGGGGAGAGGTTTACCTCACCTCCTTGGCTAACCATTGAAAAAAGCCTAACCCACAAGACTTCTCTTCCTGCAATCCTCTTTTCATCCCCAAGGCCTTCTGCGGTCTTTAGGAAGGATCATTTTACTTTGTTAAACACCCAGAAGATCTGGAATCAAATTAGAAAACATTGTGCACTCCCGCACATTACAATTTATGCTCCAGTTTGGCAGAATCATGACTTTTTGCCATCTCTTACAGATACTGCCTTTAGAGAGTGGAGTTGTATGGGTATTGTCTGTTTAGAGGATCTTTATGTTGATGGACATTTAGGCTCCTTTGAACAATTGCAATCCAAATTTTCTATTGCAAAATCTCAATTTTTTAGGTATTTACAACTGAGACATTATATCCAACAAGTTACAAAGTCATATAAATTACCATCTGAGAAAAATGTATTGTTAAAATCTCTCCTAGGCCCTCCTGAAGCAAAACATTTGATCTCTGAGTTGGTTCGCTTTTTCTCAGGCACTTTGGATTTTTCCACGAGTAAAATTAAAAAAGCCTGGGAAGGTGAGCTTGCTATTGAGATCGAGGATGAAACATGGGATGAAATATTAAAGAACATCAAGTCTTGTTCAATTAATGCCAGGCTTCAACTGATTCAGTTTAAGGTAGTTCATAGATTACATTATTCTAAAACAAAATTAAATAAATTTTTTCCTAATCTTTCTTCACTTTGTAACAGATGTCAAGCAGCAGAAGGTACTCTAGCCCACCTTTGGTGGTTTTGTCCAAATTTACATAATTTTTGGTCTCTTATCTTTCAATGGTTTTCATCTGTCTTTAACATCACTGTCACACCTGATCCTGAAACTGCTCTGCTGGGGTACTCCAACACCTTGAAAAACCTAGATTGTAACATGCGTATAGACCCATTTAGTGTTTGTAAACAAAGACGGCTGCGCGCACACCGGTGCAACAGAAGACTCCACCCACCCAGGCTTTTTACCAAGCATAACAAAGTTGCGGAGTGAATCTAGCTAAGTAATTTCCTCCACCAGCAACAAAATGTCAGGATGTTGCGTATACAGTTGTACAAATAGGTATTCTAAGGAAGGACTGAAGTTCTCCCGCATACCAAGAGGCAATCGACCATTTCAAAGCCACCGAAGGCAGCTGTCGCTTCAGACCATCAAGCAGGTGGATTGGACCGAGGACATCATCAAAAATGCACGAGTATGCGGTGCCCATTTTATATCAGGTAAGGTTACTCATCTAGTTTTATTTCACCATAAACCCTGGTTGTCATTAAACATTGTTTTTAAAAACTAGACGCAGTTTATTGCTGTTAAATTCGGTCGGAAAGTTGGCTAGAAGCTAGTTGCTAATAAGCTAGGACTTTATCAAAAATGCACGAGTATGCGGTGCCCATTTTATATCAGGTAAGGTTACTCATCTAGTTTTATTTCACCATAAACCCTGGTTGTCATTAAACATTGTTTTTAAAAACTAGACGCAGTTTATTGCTGTTAAATTCGGTCGGAAAGTTGGCTAGAAGCTAGTTGCTAATAAGCTAGCTCTTAATAAACAAATGCCTCTGTGCTTTATTTTCAGGGGAAATGTCGTTGGATTATCAAAGTCCTGATTTCGTACCTTCTGTGTTTGTGTACACTAAAGGACAGGGATCATGAGCAAAGATGAAAAGGTATGGATAATTTGCTTTGGCCTGTCTTTACTATTTATTTTTTTCTGTGTTCTGTTGTCATGGTCTTTAGCATACTTTGGTGTAGTGCAGGCTTTGAAATACAGCTCTGTATTAAAAGTAGATGATGTGTAAATGTTTATTTACTGTGTGTCGCTACATCTTCACATATTTTTATTTTAGGTACCAGAGGAAAAAGAGGAGAGATGCTGGTGTGCACAAGTCATCACATCAACCCAGCCCTGGCAGTGTCACTTCAGATGAACAACAAGAATCCAACATGGAACATGACCCTGGTACAAATATATTATGTCCTATCTAACACACTTTTTAATAAATTGATTGTTTGATAAATTAATTAATTATAGATAGATTTAATATTTCAAAAATACTAGGGTGTCGTCCAACATTCTGCTCATATTTTATTCAAACCAGAATGGTTTGCTTGCAGTTTTGATCCCATAATCATGTGTACAGCTAAATATTGTTCACAATTAATCAGCTAAAAAAGAACACACTTCACAGCACAGGCACATTCTGTGTCAGAGCATAAAGTGTTGCTTCCTGCTTTTTGGTGCATTTGCTTACCGTTTCTTTTCATAACTTTCAGCACAAGAAGATGTAGTCCCGAGGACTGAATATGATGATCTGAACCTGAGGCACTGTCAACTTCAGAATGAATATGCCCACCTGCGTCAGGAGTTTGACACGCTACAGGCTGAACATCAAAAGTTAAAACATAAACTGGAAGGATCTCAGTTTTCTTATTCAACTGTTAAGTGCAACTTTACACAACTCACAAACCTCTGTAAAAGTGTTGTTCCTAAAAAGTAACTAACTGCATAAAAAGTAATGTTCTGAAATTTTCTACATTGATGTGTGCAATTTGATCCACATCACTTGAAATGAACTTTTAAATGTTGATTTACTGCAGTAGATCAATAAACTGTCAGCTGTCTAACAATAAACAAACGATTTAATTAAATTAGAACCTGTGTATTTCTTCCAAATTGTATATACAGGTATAGCCTGGTTGATACCAGACCCATGTCCTTCACTTCGCTTTGGACTAGGGTCTGGCATCTCTGCCATAGACAACGATTTCTCCTGGAGATTTTTGAATGGACCAATCAGAGAACAGGAGGCAGAGTTTTGTTAGTTTAGCCTGACGAGGTCCAGGCTATCAGATAAATTGCTCAGAAACCACTCGGTGGATATTTTTTCTGCCACCAGTGTGTAATTATATGTCTTTAATTTACTGACTGTTGGCCTAGATGAAACATTTGAGATAAAATTCGATTTTTTATCATTTATTTTCGTAGCGCACCCGAGGCTGTTTGGAAAATATCAAACCGAAACTATTTAATATCCAGCAGATTTGACCATTTCGTGAATTGATTTAGGAACTGTTAAGCTCAGGAACACTTCTGATATAACGTCAGCTATGAATATATTTTTTCTCAGCAGAGAAATAATAGTTTTTTACCTTGTTTTGATGAAAATTCGTTCGTGGCGGCAGCCATTTTGAATGACGACGTCAGTCGACATCGTTCAAAACTCCGCCTTCTGCTCTCTGATTGCTCAGGAACACTTCTGATATAACGTCAGCTATGAAATCTATTTTTTCTCAGCAGAGAAATAATAGTTTTTTACCTTGTTTTATTGAAAATTCCTTCGTGGCGGCAGCCATTTTGAATGACGACGTCAGTCGACGTCGTTCAAAACTCCGCCTTCTGTTCTCTGATTGGTCCGGTCAAAACCTACCGGAGACATCCTTGTGGATGGGAGAAATGCCAGACCCAGCAGTGAAGGGAAATGAGAATTGAGCGGAGCTGCGTAGGAATGGCGAGGGCCAGGCTAATACAGGTACAATGTGGTTCAAAATTAATCCTAATAATTGAATTTGACATGAAAAACAGATTAGAAGCCTACAAAAAAATTAAGATGTTTAATATAAGATTTATTTAAAACAATCAACATCAGATTATGAATGGCTGCAAAGATCAAGGTAAATAACAGACCACCTATGACAAAAAAATGTTGGTACACAACATAAAGTATAAAAAAAAACTGACATTTGTTACTTCTTTATGCACAAATTCATGGCATTTTACATTTAGGCCAAAAACATCTGGCATTCCTCACAGATCCAAGTTGCTGATTTCCTTTTGATTTTTGCACAGCTGTAGTGAAAGGAGTTATTGCATTTAACACAGCTGATCATTTTGCCGTACTCAAAGGCAGGATCGTGTCTTCTGGTCAGGAGTTCTGGCAACAAACCTGAGATAAAAAGGTTTTGAGCTTTTGGCAGGGTCTCTTGTAGAAACGCTAGATTTTTTATAACACGCTGTAGAATAAGTTGTTGTTTTGACCACAACACAAAGTCACAGTATTTGACATCAAACACAAACATGTGGAGTTGGATCTGATGGTAGTATGGGTGTGATTGCTTTAAAGTGAAAGAGTTGTCCAAACAAAAAAAATCTTCATGTGTTTTGGCCATTAAATCAGTGTATGTTTGTCGTGCAGTTTCCTCCATGTTTTGTCCCCACAGCACAGATGGTACATTTAAATCTCTGTGGTTGTACTGCATTACATCCATCAGATATGTGTTGCTGATCATGTCCGAAGTGGTGGCACGATGAAATTTGGTGCTTGTGATTCGACCAGCTCTATGGATGTTCCACTCCCTAGACGACTGCTGTCGGGTCACAGCTTCCAGCCTTTTGCACTGATCAGGTGTGTGTTTAGTTTTCAGCAGGTGAAATGTTTCCTCACATTTCACCTTTAGTTCATCGGGTGTGAGGTCTCTGGATGATGTGCTAAATAAAGCAGTTAAGGGCTCCGGTAAATCTCCATGCTCCTCATAGTTGCCGTCTGATGAAGCTGTGTCCGTGTCACTGTTGTCGAAGCTCGTCAGCACTGCACAATCTGGATCCACAGCCCGCAGTTCTAGGATGTCGTCATCTGTCAGCACTATTAAAAAAACAAACAAAGATAGTTAGGGTGGTATATTACATCCACATCTTCAAAAGTGAGATGGAAATGTAAACGCAGGGCTCCACACTGCACTCAGCTGGGTTATATTTTACCTGTGAAGTTCAGACTGTTAACAATGTTTTTAGCCACTTCTCTATTAATAATGATTTATAATTAAATGCTTTAGTCGCTCAAACAATTTTTAATTAGGAGTAGAGGCCAATGCATGTTATGAATAAAAATGAAATGAGTGTGAACTTTGTTACTTGTACTGTATAAAGAAGTTACAGTAGTCTGGAGTCCCTGAAAATTTAATAATTATCAAAGTGGGCCTTATTTGCCTCTGTCAACATCTACATGCCTCTGGGTGTCCCACTGTTCTTGTGAGTAGGTTTTGATGCTGCTGGAAACTGCTTGCGTAGCCTCTTAGTTTTGGTGAACTTGATTTCACTCAGTGGAGCTGGCTTGACCTCTTTCGACTCTCTTTCCACATGCACACACCGGAGGTAACTGCTGCCTTCTCTGTCCTGCCCATCCTAACTGCGAGCTCGACTTTGAACAGTATGGCAGCTGCATGACTACAGCATGATCCTAGACTGAAATGTTGGAAATTACTAACATGTTATGGTGTAAATGTCACTTTTGAATGTTTCCTGACCATGTTCTGACTTTGATTGTAAATAAATAAACATTTGTGATTTTCATTAGCTTCTGTAATTCAAGCCACTGTGACCTCTGGATGAATATTTTTGAATATGTAATGACTAAGTTATCTGAGCAATGCAAATAAAACATTTTACACTGAAAAGAATGTAAAATCTAAAATTTCAGTGGCCTAAAACAGAAGCAAATTATGCATATCAAGAACCAAAATTAACTTACCCTGCCATACAGGTGCAGTTTGCTGTGAGAATGTAGTTCTCCACTTTGTTGACGATTACCCAAGCCTCATACATTGTACTCTTTACGCTTTGTCTCTGACTGGGGAGGACTTTGGACTTTAAAACACATAAATCTGCGTCCATATTATATCGCACTTCCTGTACATGTCCACAAACAACGTAGTCATACGCATCGAGTGATTTGTATGCTCGTAGTTTTTCTCTTGTGTACACGCTAGGTTTCTCCACCAAATACGTGTAAATATCAGGCCACTGAATGCTAGGCCACTTACTCACGTCATCCTCCCATTCAGTAACTGTACACGTATCAGGAAGCTGATGGCCATTGCTCAAAGTTAACTTATTAAAGTAAGCTTTGCGATCAATTACCGATAACCCGCTAGCGTAGCTTGATAATACACTACGAGCCGCCATACTGCTGTGGCCACGGTGTGCGCGCAGCTGCTTGATGACGTAGGCTGTAAATGGGTCTATTGCTCTAACTTTTTGTACGATGATTGCAAAAAGGTGTATTCTGAAACTATGGAAGTCTGATTTAGCCCCTAAATTTGAGACCTGGCTGAATGAACTCATAAGTATTCTGCATGTGGAAAGACTGAGATATGAACTTTCTGGTAACATTCT
>JBBPBX010047057.1:13223-26332 GCA_038048925.1 Garcialebias charrua | reverse complement strand
CAATGACAGTGAGACCTGGAGGGGTGTGGTTGGGAGGAACGGCCCCCCTGATCTGAACCCGAGCGGTGTTCTGTTGTTGGACTTCTGTGCTCGTCATGGATTGTCCATAACGAACACCATGTTCAGGCATAAGGGTGTCCATATGTGCTCTTGGCACCAGGACACCCTAGGTCGCAGTTCGATGATCGACTTTGTTGTCGTCTCATCTGATCTGCGGCCGCATGTCCTGGACACTCGGGTGAAGAGAGGGGCGGAGCTGTCAACTGACCACTACCTGGTGGTGAGTTGGCTCCGATGGTGGGGGAGGATGCCGGTCAGACCTGGCAGACCCAAACGTATTGTGAGGGTCTGCTGGGAACGTCTGGCAGAGTCTCCCGTAAGACGGAGCTTTAACTCCCACCTCCGGGAGAGCTTTGAACACGTTCCGAGGGAGGCGGGGGACATTGAGCCCGAGTGGGCCATGTTCCGCGCCTCTATTGTCGAGGCAGCTTATCGGAGTTGTGGCCGCAAGGTTGTTGGTGCCTGTCGTGGTGGCAATCCTCGAACCCGGTGGTGGACGCCAGCGGTGAGGGATGCTGTCAAGCTGAAGAAGGAGTCCTATTGGGCCTTTTTGGCCTGTGGGACCCCGGAAGCAGCAGATAGGTACCGGCAGTCCAAGCGGCATGCGGCTCGGGTGGTTGCTGAGGCAAAAACTCGGGCGTGGGAGGAGTTCGGAGAGGCCATGGAGAATGACTTCCGTACGGCTTCGAGGCGATTCTGGTCCACCATCCGGCGTCTCAGGGGGGGAAAGCGGTACGCGACCAACACCATTTATGGTGGGGATGGCGTGCTGTTGACCTCAACTCGGGATGTTGTGAGTCGGTGGGCGGAATACTTCGAAGACCTCCTCAATCCTACTGGCACGTCTTCCACTGAGGAAGCGGAGCCTGGGGACTTTGGGTCGGGCTCTCCAATCTCTGGTGCTGAGGTCGCCGAGGTGGTTAAAAAGCTCCGCGGTGGCAAGGCTCCGGGGGTGGATGAGATTCGTCCTGAGTTCCTTAGGGCTCTGGATGTTGTGGGGTTGTGTTGGCTTACGCGACTCTGCAATATCGCGTGGACATCGGGGGCAGTTCCCTTGGATTGGCAGACTGGGGTGGTGGTTCCCCTATTCAAAAAGGGGGACCGTAGGGTGTGTTCCAACTATAGGGGGATCACACTCTTAAGCCTCCCTGGTAAGGTCTATTCAGGGGTTCTGGAGAGGAGGGTCCGTCGGATAGTCGAACCTCGGATTCAGGAGGAGCAGTGTGGTTTTCGTGCTGGTCGTGGAACACTGGACCGTGGGAGTTTGCCCAACCAGTTTACATGTGCTTTGTGGACTTGGAAAAGGCATTCGACCGCGTCCCTCGGGGGGTTCTGTGGGGGGTACTCCGGGAGTATGGGGTACCAGGCCCTTTGATATGGGCTGTTAGGTCCCTGTACGACCGGTGTCAGAGCTTGGTCCGCATCGCTGGCAGTAAGTCGGGCTCGTTTCCTGTGAGAGTTGGACTCCGCCAAGGTTGCCCTTTGTCACCGATTCTGTTCATAACTTTTATGGACAGAATTTCTAGGCGCAGCCAAGGTGTTGAGAGGATCCGTTTTGGTGGCCTTAGAATCTCTTCTCTGTTTTTTGCAGATGATGTGGTCCTATTGGCTTCATCAGTTCGTGATCTACAGCTTTCGCTGGAGCGGTTTGCAGCTGAATGTGATGCGGCCGGGATGAGGATCAGTTCCTCCAAATCCGAGGCCATGGTCTTGAGCCGGAAAAGGGTAGCATGCCTTCTCCAGGTCGGGGAGGAGGTCCTGCCCCAAGTGGAGGAGTTTAAGTATCTCGGGGTCTTGTTCACGAATGAGGGAAAACTGGAGCGTGAGATCGATAGGCGGATAGGTGCAGCGTCCGCAGTGAAGCGGGCGCTGTACCGGTCTGTCGTGGTGAAGAGAGAGCTGAGTCAAAAGGCAAAGCTCTCAATTTACCGATCGATCTATGTTCCTACCCTCATCTATGGTCATGAGCTCTGGGTTATGACCGAAAGAACGAGATCTCGGATACAAGCGGCTGATCTGATTATTATAGACACAAATTAAATGTTCAATATGAATATTTCTATATTTATCACCACAGTAATAGTGTTACACACGTTAGTTGTTGTAAACACTCAAAATAATACATATGTTAGTTTAGTGCTTACTTTCAAATACATTTAAGGAGTAAACATTTTTAATAATAACTTTAAAAGTTATAAATATTGTCTTTGGTGCCTGTTTGTTTTCCAATTGTTTTAGTGTGTAGGAATGACAGGCATTAACATAAAAAGTTCAGTCCATTTCTTTCTATCAGTTGACTGGCAGTTCTGCCACATCCAATATGGCGGCCGCTCCGACGTACCGCTAAAACAAGTCAGCCTACTCAACGAGGTGTCCACTAAAAACTGCCTCACCAGTTCTCTGTTGTGATCGCCCTGGCAGTTGACAATAGCCAATCAATGATGGAGAAAGGTCAGAGGAGCTTTGCTATAAAATAATGACGAATTACTGTTTGAAATGTGTTTAATAGGTTAAGTCAGAAACCGCCGATCTGTCTCCAAATCCGCCCAAATTATCCCCAGCTGGCCAAAGCTATTGTTACCCACAAAATCAGAATGAAAACCGCCCAATCTGGCAACTCTGGGATCTGGTATTGTGAAAATTTCTCTCAAAGCTCTAGTGACTTCACCTCCTGACCAATCAGTGACCGACAGTGCTCTGATGTCAGGTTTTGCTGCTATTGCAGCCCGCCAATCAATAATTTCATTGGCCAATAATTAACCAATAACCAATAATTTGGAACCACAGAGAAAAGGATTCTGAAAAAAGGGACCGGTTCTACAAACCGTTACTAGTAGAAAACCTTGGAACCGTGCTGAGTCAAGTCGAACGTGCTGTACCGTTACTAATGGAAAGGGGTATTAGATCAGTGTATACTGTTTATTTTTATACTTTTGTTATTTTTGGATGTAATTGGGACCTTGAGTACACAATTTCATTCCACCTCATGTACCACGTGTGATGAGGAAAAAACCTTGAGTCATGAACCTTAGCAGAAAAAGTTTAAGAGAAAATATCCAAAGATTTCCACAAAAGCCTGCATAATTCTGGTAAATAAGGTTTATTTTGGGAGGAAAATATGGTGGAAGCTTTTGAATTTGTACATATGATTTCCAATTATTACCACAGCTGTGCTGTTAATTTAGAGACAAGTGGCTTTTGTTCAGTATATGATCTTAAACACAACGAAGAGCCTTAACAAGAGTTGCTGTGTTCATATACAACATTTCTCTTCAAAGTCAAGTCAAAGTCAAAGTCAACATTATTGTCAGAACTGCAATATGTACAGGGCATACACAGGATTGAAATTGCGTTTCTCTCAGTCCCTCGGTGCAACAGTAACCATTTAAACACTGAAACATTTAATAAACATAAGCATAAAATAGTAAAAGTGTAACACTGTCCTGAGTTTTTGCATAGTAGTATAAAAGTATGAAAATTTACACCAACACTAAAACACTAAACATTTAATGAACATAAGCATAAAATGAAATAATAAAAGTGTAATACTGTCCTGAGTTTTTGCATAGTAGTATAAAAGTATAAAAAGTATATCTATAAAATAAACTGAAGGTTCTAGCATTGACATTTGCAAAGATTGGCAAAGCAGCACATGCAGTTTATGTACTGTACACAGTATATGGACATCATTATCCTCACGCAGACTCTTCCACTGGTACATTTTCATCTTTAAATCACTTCTCGGTCTGCTGCCCTCATACATCTCCTCCTACATGTCTTTGCGTGAGTGCAGCTACAGTGTGCGCTCTCAGGACATGATTACCTGCAGTGTTCCGTCAGTGAGGACTGAACTTGGAAAAAGGGCCTTCTCCTACTCTGCTCCTGCTTCCTGGAATATCTTACAAAAAGATTTGAAGCTCTCGGCCCTGACCTCCCTAAATGGTTTTAAGAATCTTTTGGAATCCTGGCAAAAACCATTGCAGATATGTTCTTGTTTTTGATTTTGTACATCTACCTTGTGGTGTTTTGCTAGTTTTGATACTTTGCATTTCACTTTCTATTTCTCTCCTATGTTTTTTTCTGTTGTTTGTTGTTTAAGGAAATTCTACCATTGCTGTTCATCATTCTTTAGTTTGTAGCAGGTCGCTTTTGTAAATGAGCCCTCGAGGCTCAATGAGATTTACCTGACTAAATAAAGGTTGAATGAATGAATGAATGAATGAATATGTATGAGGTAGTTGATGTTGGTATAGAGGCAAAGTGGCATATGCAGTAAGGCACATAAGGCACATTGGGCATCCTTAAATAAGGCTAGTCAGAGAATATTGTTTATGTATCAGCAGTAGTGTAGATATAAAAGTAGTGTAAATGTAAACAGTAGTAATAAATAAGAAAGTTCATTCTCAATAGTCCAGGTATCAAATCCGCTCATTCTCAATCAGTTCATCTGGACAGTTTCTTTTTAGTAGAAACGTTTCACCCTCACTCCAGAGGGCTTCGTCAGTCAGAGTAGTCCAAAGCAAACTGAAGCTACCCCACCAAGTAAACAACTTAAGTGGACCAACCAGTTTGCTGTAGCCAAGATGGTTTCTGGGGGCTTGTCCCTCGTCGACTCCTCCCAGGCAGGCAGACATGTCCAAAGTGGTTCAAGACCAGAAAGTTCATTCTCAATAGTCCAGGTATCAAATCCGCTCATTCTCAATCAGATCTGATTGAGAATGAGCGGATTTGATACCTGGACTATTGAGAATGAACTTTCTTGTCTTGAACCACTTTGGACATGTCTGCCTGCCTGGGAGGAGTCGACGAGGGACAAGCCCCCAGAAACCATCTTGGCTACAGCAAACTGGTTGGTCCACTTAAGTTGTTTACTTGGTGGGGTAGCTTCAGTTTGCTTTGGACTACTCTGACTGACGAAGCCCTCTGGAGTGAGGGTGAAACGTTTCTACTAAAAAGAAACTGTCCAGATGAACTGATTGAGAATGAGCGGAAGTAGTAATAAATGTAAACAGTAGTAATAAATGTAAACAGTATTAATAAATGTAAACAGTGAATGTAAACAGTAGTATGACTATAGGCAGTAATGTAATACAAACATTAGTGCAAATATGAGAAGTAGTGCAAACTGAATGAGCACATGACCGAGAGTTTAGTGAATAACCCGTTTGATGACACAGAGTCCAGTGTTAAAATCTTTGTGTTGTGTGGTAATGTGTGAGAAAGTTTTTTGTGTTAAGGCAGTTCAAATGGGAGGGGAGGCAGAGCAGGCAGAGTGTTTAGCATTCTGACTGCCTGATGAACAGAGCTGTCTCTCAGTCTGCTGGTTCGAGCCTGGAGACTCCTCAGTCTCCTCCCTGATGGCAGCAGTCTGAAGCAGCTGTGTAGTGGGTGTGTGGGATCACCTGCCATGCAGAGGGCTTTCCGAGTGAGGCGTTTGCTGTGTAAGTCCTGCAGTGAGGGGAAGGAGGTGCCGACGATCTTCTCAGCTGCTCTCACGATGCGCTGGAGGCTCTTGCGGCAGGATGCAGTACATGCACCAAACCACACCGTGATGCAGCTGGTCAGGACACTTTCTATGGCACCTCTGTAGAAGGTGCACATGATGGGGGTTGAAGCTCCAGCCCTTTTCAGCTTGCGGAGAAAGTAGAGGCGCTGGTGAGCCTTCTTGGCCAGTGATGCAGTGTTCCTGCTCCAGGACAGGTCCTCTGAGACGTGCACTCCCAGGAACTTGGTGCTGTCTACTCTCTCCACTGCGGTGCTGTTGATGGTCAGAGGGGCATGTTGGGCATCCCTCTTCCTGAAGTCCACAACAATCTCCTTTGTCTTCTCCACGTTGAGAGTGAGATTGTTGTGTCCGCACCACAAGGCCAGGCGGCTCACCTCGTTCCTGTAGTCCGTCTCATCGTTGTTGCTGATGAGACCTACCACTGTTGTGTCGTCCGCAAACTTGATGAAGTGGTTGGAGCTGTACGATGGTGTGCAGTCGTGTGTTAGCAGGGTGAATAGAAGGGGGCTCAGCACACATCCTTGTGGGGCCCCTGTGTTCAATGTGATGGTGCTAGATGTGTTACTCCCGACCCGTACTGTCTGTGGTCTCCCGGTCAGGAAGTCTAGCAGCCAGTTACACATTGAGGTGTTCAGCCCCAGACTGTCCAGTTTAAGGATGAGCTGTTGGGGGATGATGGTGTTGAATGCCGAGCTGAAGTCGATGAACAGCATTCTAACATAAGAGTCCTTTGTGTCCTTCGTGTTCTCTTGTGATCTGGTTTAAAAACAAGGCAGCCTACTGCAATTTGTCTAATTCTTTTGAATATTTAAGTCTCCTGCATTCACAGAGCAGTTGTATGCTTCAACTTCTTAAAATGAAATATTATCCACTTTGTAGTTAGTGTTATCTTTCCCGTGTTAAGTCATTCAAAGAAAAGAGTGAAAATCCAGCTGAAGAATAATGCTGTCTCTCTCGCTCCCTCTCCTGGGATGAACTCAGCTGCAGATGAAACGTGTTGCATTCTTTTAAAGACTAAATTGCTTCGAACTATTTCTCAGTGGGCCTGCTTCAGCTTCGCCACCAACATGTTCATTACTCTTGCGAGTGACAAAGAGAGCGTACGGGTAAACTGGGTTTAGCTCCTGACCTTTGGGGTTTGATTAATGGGCGCTCTGTTCTGCAGCTGTAACAGAGGTCCAGCCGGCCGCTGAGCGTCAGAGTGAAGTGACAGGCTGAGAAACCCAGCTAGAATCCATACATCCTGCATCCAGTTAGTCACTTTAAATTGAAAGGACCGGAGCAAGTCAGGGCCTACTGACCCAATCTGAAAGATTGCCTTTGCCTTACAATACATCACACCCGCTAACAGGCTTTCATGCTTTATATATACACCTCATTCAGTTCGTAATGCTTGACGACATGTTCCAGAATGATTATTTCCCTACGTGATCCATTTTTCTGAGTGACAAACACTGCACTAAAACCATAGATATACGGAAGGATCTGTGTTCGGATATTCCCGGAAATGGCCCGCAATGATCCTTAAAAAATCCCAAAATCTGGATACTTATCTTCGGCAGATCCAAAATAAATGTGGCTGTTATTCGTCAAGGGTCTGCCAAAGATAAGTATCCGGATTTTGGGATTTTGGGATCTTTTAAGGATCATTGCGGTCCATTTCCGGGAATATCCAGAAATAAGTATAAGTATATGTGAAGGATACGGAGATATACGACATCAGATCCTTCCGTATATCTATGGTTTTAGTGCAGTGAAATCTCCAAGCAGACCTCGCTGGCAGTTCCCGACTGCTTTGATTGTCACAGATTATTTTTTACATAAGATTGTTTTTTTTGTTGTTGTTGTTTTTTTAAGATGATAGTCATTTTGTAGTTTTTTGTTTTCACATTTTCTTCTTCTTTGTGTTGTCAGGAAATCAGTCCACTACAGCAGAGCTTGACTGGTGCTGTAAATGTGATTAGCAACAGTCAAAATGTCCTAATCAAATCTGACTGTCAGCATATAAAAGAAAATGTCCGGGAGTCTCCTTAAATAACCCTGCCTTCTGTGAATTATTTCTGCCACACAAAGAATCAGAGACCAAAAGCCAGATAATCAGGTTTGGATCCTTTGCCCTTCTATTATGACATATTAAAGAAGTCTGGAAGACATTTTTTTTTTCTCCAAGCAGCAGGTTCTTGGCTTGTTATTAGCTAACACACTGGAAAATCGATTAGTATTGATTACAGAAAAAGCCGTGCAGCTGCATGCCTTGTCTGCAGTATTCTACAAGGACCTGCAGGAAAGGTCATAACATATTCAGAGCAGACTAAAGGATTTTCTGTGTGGTTTTTTTTTTGTGGCCAAGAGCGAGACACTAAGACATCATGAACGATTAGCTAAAAACATAGCTGTGACAGAAGGGGGGTTGAAAAATAGCTGCAAGCCAAATAAATGCATTTGAAACCCCTCTTGGTAGTTTATATTTGAATCAATTTCTTAATGATTTTGTGTTTAGGTGATGCGAGACAAACAATTTAGAGCTCCCGTGTTTAAAAGTCTCCACCTGTTTCTGTTCTATGAATAATTCAGCAGCTGAAGAACTGCAGCATCACTTGTTATTTACACGTTAAAATGAAAGAACGCAATGAAACTGAGTTCTTGAGAAGATTTTGCAGATAATTATTTTTTATATTTTTTTATTCGTGTGGATGTGATAAATCTACAGTCAAGTTTTTGTTCCTGGATTTTAAAACATCACACCAATTTGTAAAGCACGAGTTCAAGGACGCATGTTGAGAAGCTGTCATGGGACCTGGCACAAGTTTGTCTAAAGTGTGTAAATGAACCCTGAACGTGCACCTTAACGTTAAAGGCTTTATATTAAAGAAATGAACACCACCCACTGCCTTTGAGTTTTAGACTCAAAGAGGAAAAACGATGGGGTTGCAGGTGATTTAATCAAAACCTTGGAAATAACATGCTGTGAAATCTTTTTCGTCACAACACGCTCATACAAGGGAGTGGTGGTGCAGAGGTTAGAGAAGGTGGGCCTGTGATCAGAAGGTAACAGGTTGAACTCCCCAGACTGACAACATCAAAGGTGAAATAGCCACACTCCACCCTCATTTGCCCTTGGGCCTTTGAGCAAGGCCCTTAACCCCCACCATCTGCTCCCCCTGGGCACCCTAGATAGCAGCTCTCTGCTCCACACAGAGGGCTGTGGTAGCTCAGTGGTCTGTGGTTGTATCAGGAAGGACATCTGGCATAAAAACAACTGCCAAGTCTTTGTGTGAGATAGTTAACTGTGGTGACCCCTGAAGGAGGGAGCAGCTGAAAGAAGAAGAATAAGATGTCATGCTCCTACACTGGGCTGTGAGGAACTCTCAGCTACTACCACATCAAATTTGAGCTCACTATCTGTACAAATGACTGAGAGGAGTTTTGGAGTTGGGTATCGTCCATTAGTTGTGGCATCCCATCTTGAACTGCAGATAATCAGTTGCAAATGTACATCTATAAATAGCTTTGTAAAATGTTGATTTAATTCTTTAACTCTTATTGTTACTGGTACCTTGTTTTTTTTCTGCTGTTTGGTGGTTTCAGCTGTACAGTGTTCCTTAGTGACCTGAAAGGGAAATTTTAAACAAGATTTATTATTATTTCTATTATTATCATTAATATTGAATTTGTTGTTGTTGTTGTTGTTGTTGTTGTTGTTTTTGTTTATTATTATTATTATTATTATTATTATTATTATTATTATTATTATTATCATTATTGGCAGGACGGTGGCACAGTGGCACAGAGCTGCCGTCGCTCTGGTTCAAATCCCGGCTGAGGTGATTTCTGGGTGGAGTTTGCATGTTCTCTCCGTGCACGTGTGGGTTTTCTACGGATACTCCGGTTTCCTTTCACAGACCAAAACATGCATGTTAGGCTGATTGGTAATGGTAAATTGTCCCTAAGTGAGTCAGAGAGTTAATGGTTGTCTCTATGTGTCCCTGATAGACTAGAGACTTGTCCAGTTGTCCCCGCCTCTCACATAGTGACTGCTGGACATGTGCACCAGTGACCCCCGTGACCTGGAAAGGAAGAAATGGGATGGATAGCTATTATTATTGTTGTTTTTACAACTACAGGTAACCCCCGACCTACGGCGCCTGCGACCTACGGCAACCTGGATCTACAAATGTATCATATTTAATAAACATATGAAATTATAAAAATAAAAAATATTTTTTTTTTCGTGTGTTTAAATGTCCTTAATTTCATGTGTATAGCATTTTGTTGCAGCTGTTGTTGTTTTAAAAGCTTTATAAATAATAATTATGATAAAAATGATAATTTCTGATCATTTTTGTCATAATTGTGCAACTTCCGGTCGTAACAGGAAATGCAGCGGGAGCCATTTTAGGTCATCTCATGGCTCCCGGCAGCCGGTTTTGAAGACTGCGTGACCCAGGATTGCCTCATATGGATTAATTACTAGCTGGAAACGGCTCTGTGAACTCTGTGGACGTCTCAGGCAGCCGCGGATTTATCGCCGATCGCTCAGTCATCGCCAGGCCGCCGCGCGAACACCTCCGGCCTGGCTAGCTCCAGAAGCTAACACGGGCTGCAGCAGCTGCCGGTTTTGAAGACTGCGTGACCCAGGATCGCCTCATATGGATTAATTACTAGCTGGAAATGGCTCTGT
Source organism: Garcialebias charrua (assembly GCA_038048925.1). Lineage (NCBI taxonomy): Eukaryota > Metazoa > Chordata > Actinopteri > Cyprinodontiformes > Rivulidae > Garcialebias > Garcialebias charrua. The sequence continues at coordinate 16,085 of JBBPBX010047057.1, read as the reverse complement.
GAACTCTGTGGATGTCTCAGGCAGCCGCGGATTGATTGCTGATCGCTCAGTCATCGTCGCGCCGCGCTGCCGCACGAACACCTCCAGCCTGATGTCGGCTTTGACCACCTCAAAGTAAGAAATTATATTTTTATTTCATTTATATTTTTATTACTGTACTGTATTAATTAATTACACAGTGTTAGGTGTGTTAGGATAGGCGAAGTACAGTACTTGGTACCACAAAAAAAAAAAAAAAAAGGACATCCCCGAGTGATGAGTGGACGGACCGACCTGCGAACAGATCGACCTGCGAACGGTTCTTAGGTCCGGAACTCGTTCGTAGGTCGGGGGTTTGCTGTAATATATTTCGTTAGCAGACACAGAAACATGCACAATTACACAAAAACATCTAACTAGCCATATTGGCTGCCTTTTCTTTCCAGCAACTGGCAACATGTGGTGTTTTAGAAGCATGCTCAATTAAAATCACTATAAATAAAGTTACTTTATCATGTTAAAATATCTTGTCAAGCATTTTCTTGAAGTTCATCTCTGTTGGGGTTGAGCTTGCAGGTCAGAATATTTGGGATGCATCGGCCCATTTGTGTCAGTCATTCTAAAGCTGCTCCCTTCAGGCTGCCAGCACCCATAGCTGTGGAGAGTGAAGCTGGAGTTTAAGGCAATTTTATGTCTGAAAATGCCACTTTTTTTTAACAGTAGCCTAGAATAAAGAAAAACAACAGCCATGGGAAAATGTGCACAACCATAGCTTTTATCATCTAGAAGAGATTCTTTCTACGTCGTTCCAACGAATGCACAAGTCAACAGCTGAAACTCTGCTGCAGGTGCAACTTTCAATGAGCTGATGATGAGGTTTGTCAGGTTGCCAAGCAAAGACACAAAAAAAAGAAAGAAAAAGATGGATTGGGGTGCATTTTAGACCAGTTAAGACTTTTTTCTTTCACAGATTGTCATGGTAACAAAGATCCTTGAGGAAACTGTCTCTACAGCCGGGGGAGCATATTTGGGGCGCCATGTGATAGAAAAACAGATAAACACTGAGACAAAACGAAGGGAGGGCCACAGTGAATAAAGGCTACAAATGAGACCGAGTTTTATACTTCATTATCATTAACTGCACACAGTTGTTTGTATGAAGAGTGTGCTTCATTGTTGGGCTGTTTGTTTAGAATAGTCGCAGAGAGACCAGGCAGAGTTATCTGCACGAAAATAAATTGTTAGATTTTAGACCAACACTGGAACAATGCTTAATGCTAAGTGATGTATGATACATTTGAGCTTTGTCAGTGTTATGACTCTATAAACACTGCTTTGTAGCAACTTTAGGCACAGGCATATGGGTTTAGGGAATTGCAGTATTAAAATTTATATTTGTTCATATTTTCCTGCCTGTTGGCTCAGATATCTTAGCTGTGTTAAAAATGACCTCACACGCAAAAAGAAATGAAAAACAACAGTGTTTTATATACAAGATCATTTATTTACATATATTAGCAGTATAATAATAATAATAATAATGTCTTTGTCTGTCATCTGTGTATGTTTCCCATACACAGACGAAATTCGTCTCTGCATTTAACCCAACCACCACCAGGTGGTGCAGTGAGCAGCCAGAAAGCGCCCGGGGAGCTGGAGAATTAGGTGTGCACTCATAGACACCCCAAGTATATGTATATATAGAAATGATAAGCGAATAGTTTTAACTGGATCAAGAAATTATATTTAAACAAAATATTTGAACTGAAAAAGACAAAGGGAGAACAGAAGGAGTACATCAAGTTAAAGCTTTGAGTTTCTACGGCTCGATTAGATTACTGTATATAAAAACATGGATTGTTGCGATCTGCAACTCCAGATTGTTACTGTAAACTGGACATCATTCCATAACCACAATAGAATGTAACATACATAATGGAAATTACCTTTTTAAAACTAAAAAAACCATGAAAAATAAAATGAAATATAATCAGAGTACAGTAGCTAGGAGCAAGAAGCTCTTCACATGCTCTCCCTGGGCATGTGTGGGTTTTCTCCAGTATCGGTTTCTTTTCAGAAACATGCACGTTGGTAACTGGCAGCTGTGATCTGCCTGAAGGTGTAAGTGTGAGTGTGAATGGTTTTTGTGTTTTGTCTCTATTTGTTCCTCCTGTGACGGACTGACAAACAGTCCATGTGTACCCAACCTCTCGACTGTGCTTTATTAAAACAAAAGTTGCATGTGTTGTAACTTTGCCTGGTAATGTAAATTAAAATATAATTCAAAACCATAAAATTACTAAACTTTATTACATAACAGAATTCAGCTGTAACAATATCTGTAATAATTTTAGCATGGTTATTTGAACCATCTAAAACAAAAACAAAAATCTTATGGAAATGATGATCAAACCAAATCAAATGTATTTATACAGTATAGCACATTTAAAAACAACTGTTGTCGGCCAAAGTGCTGCACATAATGCAGTGAGAAGATGTTACAAAAACAGGAGACCATAAAATTTTTTAAAAAATATCTAAAATGAGATAAAACCTTTTTTTTTTTTTGGGCTGCTCCCTTCTTCAGGGGTCACCACGGTGAACTAACTAGAATGAAGAATGTGCAATTGTTTTTACACAGGAGGCCCTTCCTGACACAACCACAGACCACCGAGCTACCACAGCCCTCTGTGTGGAGCAGAGAGCTGCTGTCTGGTACACCCGTGGGGTGGGGGGTGCAGGGCCTTGCTCAAGGGCCCAGAGTGGAGTAAATTAGAGGCAGGTGTTGGTGGTTCACCTTTTCCACCCACATTTTGAAGTTGTCGGTTTGGGGGGTCGAACCAGCAACCTTCTGATCACAGGCTCACCTTCTCTAACCTCTGA
>JBBPBX010047057.1:0-11804 GCA_038048925.1 Garcialebias charrua | reverse complement strand
ACCTGTCAATACAGTGGTACACATTGAGTTTCTATTGATGGACCAGGCTAGCAGAAGAGTGGTTGCAGAGCTCCTGGTTGGACCCTCTGTTTAAAGGGGGGAGGTGTTACGGCTGCAGTGGTTTTTTGCCTCTTTTTCTGGTATGGTTTTGGTTTGGATTTGGATTTTCAGATGGGGTTCAAATTGACTTCACGCTTCTTACCAGCTGGTGGCAATAATACCTTGAAACAGGTTTCAGTACAGGGTGAGAATTTATTTTGAAGTTTCTGGTAAATTAAAAATAATACAGATTATTAAAATGATTGAATTAAACAACATTTTATTGTATATATATATATATATATATCCTGCTAATGAACTTTTAATGAACATTTAGCGTTTAAAGTTTAATTCTTGTTTTGTGATTTGTACATCTGTGGGATAGAACACAGTTGAACTAAAGGCGGTATCTCTTCTTTAACCATATTTAATATTCATGAGAGATCCAATAATTCTGTGTCTTTTCATGATTTTTCAGCTGAGTTAACTTTAACAGATTATTTCATAGTCATTAAAGTGAAAACAGGATTTCATGATAACGCCAGGACTGTTTAATTAATTAATTAATTTTAATCTTCACTGATTAAAATAACTAACATTTTTTATACATGAAATGTTTTTTAAAATCGTTTCCACCCTCTGTCCCAGACCCATCCCAGACCCGTCCCAGACCCGTCCGTTTCCGCCCGTCTGCTGGGATTGGGGTTCGGCCTTCATGATCACTTGAGGCCGAGGTCCGGCCAATGGCCTTCTGTGAGTCAGCAGCTCGTATGATCCTCCGCAGTGACCAGAGGAGCTTGGAGCCTGCAGAGCACGCAAAGTTGGCCCTGAGCCCCGAGTCGGCAGGACAGAGGATCTTCCGCAGTGACCGGTGGAGCTTTCAGCCAGGGAAATAATGCCCTGCATGGCCTGAGGGGCTCCGGGGCTCTGGTGGAGAGGACCAAGCTCCATTTAGCTCACTCTGAATTTTGTCATCAGCCAGCAAGCACAACAAAACGCCTGCACTTCAGCATTAGACTACAATGTTGTCATTATTGTTTTTAAAATATTAAAAATACCATACCATAGCATTTTATTTATAGAGCACTTAAAACAGCGACAAGGCCAACCAAAGTGCTGTACAAACAAACAAACAACAGGCAACACACACAATGAAGTACAAAACAAAAGACATAAAAACATTGTAGATAATAAACACAACGACCAAACACAGATCATCTGGTGTTGAAAGCAACAGAATAGTAGTGGGTCTTTAAACGGGATTTGAAAACCGAGAGGGAGGGGGTCTGTCTGACAAGCAGAGGTAACTCGTTCCAAAGTCTTGGGCCTGCTACAGAGAACGCCCTAGCCCCTTTCATAAGTCAAATCTGCGTAATAGCCGCATAGAGCGGCCCGGCTTTAATCCCCCCCGGGTCATTCATAAAACAAAGTTGAATCCGGCCACGGCCCGGCCTCACAAAACGTTTTGCAGCGCGGGTTGAAAAGAGGCGTGGTGAAAATCTGCAGCTCAGAGGACGTGGTGCCTGCGTCTTTAAAGTGGGACCGCAGAGGTGTCTGTAAACAAGCATGGCGACGCTAGTGAACATCGTTGTGCTTTTCACTGTACCGGTAAATCCCTTATTAATTTCCTCCTCTGTGCGCAGAGACAGGAGTACACGGGTCTCAGCATCACCCCAATTAGCCATTTCCGTGATGATCAATGAAAAAAGAAAAAGATTTGGCGAAGAATATAGTGAGTGATGCGCAAGCGAAATACAAATGACATGTTCTTGTTTACACATTTACCATATTTTCCGTTGTATAGGTCGCACCTGTGTATAGGTCGCATTGTCCAATTATTGCCAAAAATTTGGAAAAATCCTGAAATAGGTTGCACCGGTGTATAGGTCGTACCTACGTCACCGCCGACGTAACGTGTCATCCACCGCTGACGTGACGCGTCACCGCTGAGACAACCCGGCAATATGGACCGAGTGTTTAGCTCTGCTGCTAATGTCTGCCACAAGAGCGCACAGCAAGGCTTTTAAGAAAATTAACACAGTAAAAAGGCCAACAGTTAGTACATTAAAGCTCATATAATTACACTCTGTAAGCAGAAAAAATATACACCGAGTGGTTTCGAAGCTATTTATAACATAAACAGAAATAAAACGAATGCTAACAGAAGAGACCGTCTCTCAAAACACGAATAAAAAATCGAATTTTATCTCAAATGCTTCATCCAGGCCAACAGCTAGTACATTAAAGCCTTATTAATTACACTCTGTAAGCAGAAAAAATATACACCGAGTGGTTTCGAAGCTATTTATAACGTAAACAGAAATAAAACCAGAAGCTAACTGAAGCTAATGCTACTAAAAGATCTTTTTTTTAAATCTCAAACATCTAATAAAGCTACTCACTTGTAAACGTCCATACTGTGATTACATTCTGTAAGTTTCAGAAATATCCACCGAGCGGTTTCTGAGCTATTTATAACGTTATAAACAGAAGCTAACTGAAGCTAATGCTACTAAAAGATCGTTGTTGTTTTTTAATCTCAAACATCTAATAAAGCTACTCACTTGTAAATGTCCATACTGTGATTACATTCTGTAAGTTTCAGAAAAATCCGCTGAGTGGTTCTTGACTTATCTTGCAAACAAACAGCTAAGAAACACAGAGCTAAAAGAAGTTACCTCCAGACCAGGAGGCCGACAGTCAGTCCGAGCAGAGGAGCTTTTTTTCGGACACATGAGCTGGAAACGGTCGGTGTACTCCTCTGGAAGTGTCCCCTAGCGGCCGAAAGTGGTACTGCACCATTTTCTGCCAAAGTGAAAAACTGTCATAACTGAGGCAAAAATTGGTCTAAAAATATGGGAAAAATTCCATAAATAGGTCGCACTGGTGTATAGGTCGCAGGCCTTGAAAAAAACCATAAAAAGTTGTGACCTATACACCGGAAAATACGGTAAATAGAGCGTGACAGTGGGAGCCGGGAGAGTACGCCATCATTCCTCCCATTATTCTAATCAGTTTGAAGCCGCAGCACCCCCACACCTTTCACAAGTCGATAGATCCGGGCCTGATACTACCTCTGCTCGCGGATCAGGGGCGCATCAGAGGCGAGTAAAATTTACTCGCCTATCCGCCTTCGTGTTTTTTCTGAATGCTCGTTGGAGGACTGAACACGCATCAGGCCCGGACTGAGCCGTCTTATGAAAGGGGCTACAGTCACCTCTGCGTTTAAGACGAGTCCCTGGAACTGTTAAATATAGGTCCAATCACTCCTCAAGTTTGAACCCAGGTAATTGAAAATGGCGGATCGAGTGTTTTGAAAAATTCTCAAACCCCTCTAGTGACTCCACCCCCTGACCAATCAGTGCTCAACAGTGTTCTGACGTCATGTTTTGGTGCTGGCTCAGCTCACTGGTACCACAGAGAAGAAGGGACCAAAAAAGGTGCCGGTTCCACGAAACGTGATAGTGGAAAAGAGCTTGGAATCGTACTGAACTGAGTCGAGTCGTGCTGAAGAGGAGCTATGGAAAAGGCCTATAAATGAGTCATAAAGACTATTAGTCTGTTATCTGTTTTATGTCAAGGAGGGAGATAAGAAATAATTTTTATCCAACCTGCTCCCCTAATCCCATGCAACTGTCCCCTGTTTTCTCATTTTGGCCCATTTCAAATTCTTCTGTCAAGCTTTGTGTGAGGCTAGGTTAGGTTTGGAGAAAGAGAGAAGAAAAAAACGTTGGTAAAGTTAGAAGAATATTCCAAGAATAACTGTTAAAGTACCGTTTTTGTTCTATTTTTATAGCAACTTATTTTGATAGAAATTCAGACCTAAGCATTTTTTTAAGTGTTATTGTTGTTGAGCAGACTAATACATAATATACATCAAACCGTTTGCAGCAACATGTGCCCAGATCTATAGTTTGCCCTTCATATTTCTCTAAAACTCCATTTGAGGATGACTGGTTGTCTGCCTTTACTTTGAGCAGTAGTTACGAAGTCTTTAATGTCAGCTCCAACATAATAAACACCTCACTGTGCTGTCAGGGATTTTGAGCTGAAGATGAGTACTGTAGAAATGTCTTCATCCACTTCCAGTGGCTCCTTCTGAGTCACTGATTTACTGCCAAGTTCTGTTTGGCTCCAAGCCTGGTATCTCTGAATATTCTCTAATAAACTCTTCTTTTACTAAACAGAGCAACAAAACAGTGATCACAAGAGTAATCTTGCTTGTTTAATGAGAAAAGTAAAGGTTTGATAAGTTGTAATTAAAACAATGTTTTTCACATTGATTGTTCATTCTCCATACCTCACAGCTACACCGTTTCCACCAGCTGTGTAGCTCTGACAAAGGAAATTAAGTAGATCATTTCACAAACAGGGGAAAACATCTTAGCACAATTTTAACACTTTGCTTAACCAAAGTGAAAACATCCAAATCTTTGTAGTATTTGTTGCAGAAACAATTATCAGACTTGGGAGAAGTAACTGAACAGTGATCATCACCCGTTAATTATCTTGGTACGTCAGTAGTCTTCCGTGCAAGGAGATAAAGACATAAATCACTGCACAAATTGTTGTTAAGCCCATAGGGGAGATTATCCTTGTAAATCTGTCAGCCGTAATATCATCGACATTCAAGGCATGTTCTCGCATCACATTAATCCTAAAGCGGAAAGGAGAGGTTTGTTCATCCTTATCACAATATTGACTGAAACAACACTCATCTGAAACAGAAGGTTTGAATTGTACATGCCATTCTGTGTCACTTTGTGTTGGCAGCACAATAAATAAATAAATAAAATAAATGTCACATTTTTGTCATCTGTGTATGTTTCCCATACTTGACAGACAATGGCTCAGTGGTTAGCACTAGGGTTGAACGAGTACATAATTTTTAATCTCGACATTAACATAATAAAGCTCAAGTAGAACTCAAGTAGTTGATGATGTCATAGGATCTCAAAATGCAAAAAGTAAATAAATAAAAATGCAAAAACCCCGAAATTTATTATTTACCAAAAAAAAGGACCAACAAAACATTGGGACCATATATTATGCTGGACTACCATTTATCATACTGCAAATACTGGTAAGTCACAGGAAAACCAAAACTATTATTATTCTTATTAAGCTGCAAAAGTGAAAGAAACGTGTCAAAAACAAAACTAAAAACAGTGGGGCAGTCGACCACCCCGCACCACTGCGGGCGGTACTGTGCATTAGGTTTAGTTTTAGAGATTAATATGTTTATAGGTTTTTCTTAAATAGATTTAGAGATTCATATTTTTTGCTTTTTGCTTGTGAAACAAGGTCAGAGGAAGCTGGTTCTGGTTCGGTCGATTGGATCTGGTGTTAGACCATATTCTGTGACCTGCAACAGTGCATGTAACACCACCGGTCACAATATACGGTGGTCACAGAATATGATGTAACACTGGTTCACAACGCGCTCCAAACAGGAAGTTGATTCATTTTCTGTTCTGTAACTGCGACGTGATGACGTCACTACACTCGACGTGAAATTTTAAAAAACTCGATAGATGTCCTAGGAATCGATGTGTAGATTACTCGAGTAGTCTGTTAAAGCCCTAGTTAGCACTGCTGCCTCACAGAAAGAAGGTCCTGGGTTCAATCACCGGTTGGACCTGGGGTCTTTCTATGTGGAATTTGCATGTTCTTCTCGTGCTTGCATGGATTTTCTCTGGGTACTCCGGTTTCCTCCCACAAATCAAAAACATGCATGTTAGTCTGCCTACAGGTCCAGGCCTCCCTTGGGAAAGAGATCTGTGATCTCAGTGGGATTTGCTTGGTTAAATAAAGATTAATAAATAAATAAAGTTGGGCTGACGGGCTTAACTGAGAATTGTTTCCTCATTTTCACCAATTTAGAAGAGATCATCATTTGTTATAGTCTATGGAGTGTTTAGTGGTAAGGAGAACCTGATCACAGGATTTAAAAAGCAAAAATAGTATTTTAAATAAATCAGAGACACAAAAGACAGGGTTTAGATAAGGCTAAAGATTAATGGCCGACAAGGACAAAACATGACAAGAAATCACTGAGAACACAAAAGCAGGTGTGATGATTATCAAATGACAAGACAGCAGTGTGGGAGTCCTGCCCTTCCACCGTCTGAAGCTCTAATCAGCAGCACCTGGATCATCAGCTCTACAAGCAAGAGGAACATAACAGGCTGCAGAGAGCATTCAGTGGGACATTACCTACCAACAGTAGTTCTGTTCCAGCCAAATGAGACTGAATATAAACAGATTGTTGTTCTTTCCACATTTCCAGAACCTAAACCCTGACATCCTCCTGTCCTGCAGAAGACTCTCTGTGAACCTCAAACCCTCCGGAGCCTCCTCAGCTGCATCCACGCCTTCCAACCACTTGTCTGTCCATCTCCCTGGAACCAAGCTCCGATGTGCACCTTCCTCACCCTTAGGTCAGCTCTCCCAGTAACTGAACCCTACCCCCACCATAAAGATAAGAGCAGTAAGAACATTATCACCCCCAGGTGTCAAACCACTAACCTTCTCCTCTGCCCTCCAGGGCTCCGGCTCCCCCACCTGGCACTTAGTCTATTTTTGCACGTTGTAAATAAACACTGTAAACTGCACCTGGGTCTTGGTATCTGTTCACTTTGGTCCTTGCATCTGGTACATTCCTCACAAGCAGAGATTCAAATAATGAGGAATAAAAACAGAGAACAGGTGGAGGAAACATCCATCCATTCATTATGAATAGCTGCATTTTGCTCTTGAGGGTCACAGGGAGGTGAGAGACACCTGGACAGGGTAAAAGGCCAACACAGACACTGCACGCACACACACACACACGCGCGCACACGCACACACACACACACACACACACACACACACACTTATACAGTATACACTCCTAGAGTGCATTTTTAGGATCTCCAATTCATTTTGAACCATGAAAACCATAATACTGTACAGTACCCAGTGACAACTCACACATGCCCACAGGGAGAACATACACACTCCACACAGAAAGTTCCCAGGTGAGATTTGAACCAGCAGCCATGCTTCTGTGAGCTAACAGGCTAACCAGCTGTTCCATGGACCAGTTTGAAGATAAAACCAACAAAAGTCTAAGTCATTGCACCAGACGCTCCACTGACCCTTTCTTGAATATTTATCACTTCTGACAATGTGAGGGCAAATTACCACAAAACTATTTGCAGTTGTTTAATCCACAACAATCCTTTTTAGCTGTTTGAGAAGTAACTTACATCTCTTTACTGGACCTCACAAGACTCAAATCTGTATTTCATATAAAGTAAATAACTTATGACTTAAACTTTGACCTAAGCAAGAATGATCCACAGTTTCTTCTATATTTGCTTGACAACTAAAACAATGGGTTCTCACAAAAGTACCTTTTTGTCTTTCACTCAACAATGTCAGATTGATAATGTGAAGTATTTACTGAGCAAACGACTTTGGGAAGAATAAGTTGTAAAATTTCTGACACACGTTTAAAACCTGCATGAAAGCTTGTAAGATTTGAGAGTTGGTTACTAATTGACAACTTTGAATCCGATAACATTGTTTTAAAATGCCCACTGTATCGCGAGAGTGAATACCCAGAGAGAATGGACTGAAAAAAGCGGGACTCATACTCTTTAAAAAACAAAATATGATTTGTTTACAGTGAAGATAATACTATGTACCGTATTCGTCGGTCTTTATATGCTCCTGTGTATAATACGCTTTGACCAATTATTGCCAATAAACCAGAAAAAAACGTACATAATACGCTTCAGTGTTTAATACGCATCTATCATGCGTCACCGCTACGCGACGCGTCAGCGCCTCGTTTGCCCTGCTTAAAATGGCGGCCACAGAAGCGTCAGCACGGAAGGACTTTACAAGATTAAAACGGTAAAAACTATTATTTCTTTGCTGAGAAAAAATATATTTCTTAGCTGACGTTATAGCACAAGGGTTCCCGAGCTTAACCGTTCCTTAATCAATTCACGAAATGGTCAAATCTGCTGAATTTAAATTGTTTCGGTTTGACTTTTTCCAAACAGCCTCGGGGGCGCTACGAAAATAAATTATAAATAAATCGAATTTTATCTCAAATGTCTTCTACAGGTCAACAGTCTGTAAATTGAAGCCATATAATTACACTCTGTAAGCAGAAAAAATATCCACCGAGTGGTTTCTGAGCTGTTTATCTAAACAGTAGGTATCTGTTTATGGTAGCTAACAGCTAACATGCTAAAAGCGTTTTTTTTTTAGCTCTAAATATCTTCTGCAGCTAACAGGTTGTAAATGACCACCAAATAATTACACTCTGTAAGTTTCAAGAAAATCCGCGGTGTGGTTTATGAGTTATCTTGCTAAAAAAAAAACGCTAACAACAACACAGCTAAATGGTAGCTACCTCCAGAGCAGGGAGCCGGGCAGCGACATTCAGTCCGAGCAGAGGAGGCTTTTTTCGGACACATGACGGTCGGTGGACTCTCTGGAAGTGTCCGCTAGCGGACAAAAGTGGTACTGCACCATTTTTAGGCCAAAATGAAAAACGGCGAATCAGAGTCAAAAATAGGTCTAAAAATATGGGAAAAAAATCCATAGATAATACGCTTCGGTGTATAATACGCAGGACATTCAAATGAGCAAAAAAACCTGTGTATTATACCAATGAATACAGTAAACAACCGGGACCTGGAAACACAGGGGGTGGGAGAAAGTTCTGTTTCTGTGGAGACGAGATGGTACGTGTATGGATGTTGGTTCCTTACAGGAAGGTGAGCAAGTAGAGCCGTTGAGGGGAGGGCAAATTATTTCCAAAGAGGATCTGTCCAGGTTTGAGGAGCACAGCGGATGGGAGGAGTAAGTGGCTGGAAGGCGGAGGAGCAGCCGTAAGGGAGTCAACAAAGGCGTAGAGGACTCAGGTTGATTGGAGAATGGTCTGGCGGTGCAGACTCAGGAAGCAAGTTCTGAAAGATCATGAGGAGAACATAAAGATAAGTACTCTTTTGGTTCTAATAACACTGGAAGGCTGGAGGCACACATACCTGTTGGCATGTAATGCTCCAGTAGGGAATGGAGCTCTTCTGCAGACTCTTATAGCCCTGCTGCTCATTAGTGAGACAATCTCCAGCTGTTGCTCACTGGCACCACCCTGCCTGCTACCAGCGGATTCGGATGTTGTCAGTCCATATAATGGGCGCTATCAACTGTTATCATCCCCATTCGTAGTGGCGAAACTGTCACAATCTACCTCCTAGCATGTTTAAAAGAACGTTATCAGCGTTATTATCGCTGTGAGTAGGCAGCGTGTTTCCGTAAACCCGGAAGTGTTGTGTTTTTGTTTTTTTCAGCTTATGTAACCGTTTTCCTAAACCTAACCTTAAACCTGACCCAGAGGACCAACCCTAAACCTAACCCCCTTACCCTTGTGCCTAAACCTAACCAAGACCCTAAACCTAACCCAAGACCCTTTACTCTAAACCTAACCACGTAGCTAAAGACGGAGCCTGCTGTCATCGATCGTAACGGTGATAACATACCTTTAAACCTCCTAGGAGGTACAGGAGGGGCAATCTGACCGCTGCGTATAACATCCGAAGCGCGTGCTGCTACTCAGGAACCTGCATAGAGCTGAAACACTGATTAAACGTAAAGTTTTACAATAACTTTATTAGGAACAATGATTTCCAAAGTGTAGATTTAGCTGTTCACCTCTACATTTTTTATACCACACACAAAAAGGCTATAAGTGTGTACACAGGAAAATCACCTGTACACAAGCACACTTTAATGGCTGTAGCTTGCGCATATCGTATGTGCCTGCACACACTCCGAAGTCCCACTTAAAGTTGTATTACACAGGTTCTATAATACATGTTAGTACTGTTAAAAGAAACAATTCAAATAAAAAAAAGATCAGTGACTAAATAAGAAAACATGGTAATAAAACATCAAACTGCTCCAAAGCTTCATAATAATAAAACCAGGCTGTATACTGTACAGGTATTAAAAGGCTTAAGATGTTGTGTCCCTGAAAGATGCCATGAGCTGAACACTGTGACATGTTTCCGTCCTCCCTTGAGGTTGCAGACTTGTCAGTCAGGCTGAATGAATCAGGGACTTGACTGTATTCATGGACATGCTGGCATTGTGCCACAGCAGGGGAGTCAATCACAACTGCCTTCAGGTCTGTGCACACACACACACACACACACAGAAGGAGAGAGAGGAACACAATAGGAGGCAGTCAGCAAGAGGGTCTGGCAAGTACAAACACACTCAGTGACAAACATCCTGCCAAATACAGTGCTGAGGAATTACATGAATTATAAATTTGAAGTGGGCTGAGAGTCAACTGCTGAATACAATGCAGGATGCTTGGTTTCAAACTTGATCAGCACAAAGCTGACGGACGTACTGCGGAGAGACAATTTCAGCTCAGCCAGCTGTACCGAGCTGCAGCTCAGAGTCTTCTGTATCACAAAGGATGCACTCTTGAAGCTTGGCTGGATCGCCATGGTAACAGAGGACGTACTCATTACCTGGTCTGATTAAGAGTTCAACTTGACTTAAATTGTTTGTAAAACGCTTCATCTACTGTTTTTCTTAATGATAAAGTGTTTCACGTAGCAAAACATTCACATGGCTTCTGCATTGTGTTAACATTTTCAACACCTGTTTTATCAAATAATAATAATAATAATAATAATAATAATAATAATAATGTGTCACATTTGTCATCTATGTATGTTCCCATACTTGACAGATGAAATTGGTCTTCTGCATTTAACCCAACCACCACCAGGTGGTGCAGTGAGCACCGTAGTCGCGCTCGGGGAGCTGGGAAAATAGATGTGCACTCATAGACATCCCAAGATGGTGTGCCGTGGCCGGGGTTCAAATAACATGAAATTAAAACTTTTGCACTTAACTTAAACAATCATAAGTAGATAATTTTAAGGTATTGTTCAAACTTTAGATAATTGATTGTTAAATTTACTTTCATTAAAGTTTATTCATGAACATATTTCCATTTAATTGTTTTATTTGTTAAATAGTGGCTGTAGTCTATGGAATTTAATCTAAAAAATCATTTTTAACCAGAATTGATTACTTTTAATTCACTTGCATTATTCTCTGGGGGGGGGGGGGAACAAAAATGTGCTTGTGAACTTAAATACAGCAGAAAATGCACAGAAGCTTGAGTCACATGGTTGACCTTCATTAACCTGTACTCTGTGTAGGTAAACAAACATGGCAGAAGTGGACAATCGTAGAGTCTCAGTTGGGAATTTGGGTGAAAATCTGAGTGAATTTGCTGCAAAACATGAATAAAAAGAGAGACTGAGTGAGACAACTTTCAATAATAAATATCAAGCAGGGTGGTGGAGCGTCATGGTGGAGATCAGCTGTCACAATTTTTTCTTTTGCTTTGTTTTGCTTTTCTTTTTCTTATTTTTCTTTCTTCTTCTTTTCTTTTTTCTTTTTTTTCTTATTTTTTTCCTTCTTTCTTTTTTGTTTTTCTTCTTCTTTCTTCTTTCTTTTTGTTTTCTTTTTGTCTTTTTCTTTTTTCTTTTTTATTATTTTTTCTTTCTTTTCTTTTCTTTTCTTTTTCTCTTTTTCTTTTTCTCTTTTCTTTCTTTTTTCTTTCTTTCTTTCTTTTTCTTTCTTTCTTTCTTTTCCCTTTTTCTTTCTTTTTTCTTTGTTGCTACTATATAGCCCAATATACCGTATGCTCATACTATGTACTTTTCAGTTAT
>JBBPBX010047055.1:0-26332 GCA_038048925.1 Garcialebias charrua | reverse complement strand
GAGGAAGTCTTTCAGAGGAAAAACAAAACGTTTCTACAAATTTTTTTGTTTTGCTTTGTTTTTTGAACGTCCAGATGACCAGACAGCTTTTTTAGATTTTTCTCCCTGGTTTATTGAGCATGCATCAGGATACAAGCTGTAGGAGTTTTTAAAGCTCTGGATCTACGTCCGAATGTTGTTGATGCACCGGCTTTAAAGTTCTTGAGCCTCGCTACAACATCCATCACGTCAACACTTCAGCCAAAAAGTTCAGCACTTTATGAAAAAGCTAAAACTGATATTGTCAACAAGCCCTGGAGCTGATTAAAGCCCTGATGATGATGATGACTGAGCGATTCAACCACATCATAACAACCGTTCAAGAAGAGGTATTGTTCTTTTATTATTATAATCTAATTAACTTTTTAAAGTTATAATCTTATTAACTCCATTTTTTTTTTACCTCTTTGTGTTTTATTTCCAGTCTGGGACAGATAGCAGCTGAGTCTTCTTCCTGTTCAGGGAAATCCACCAGAGATCACCTCGAAGTCTGTGATGACTGAACTCTGAACTTTTCCAGGGACCTGTCCCACCTGGGGGAGCAGGTCCAAGAAGAGGTTGTGAGTAATGAGGAAAAATACAGCCACACTGCTGCTACTGTTGTTAGTGAGTGGTTTTCTCCACTGCTGGAGATATTCACTGTAACTAGATCAGTGCTTTTGGCAGAAGATGTGGACAAGTTGGTCTTTTTGAACAAAAACTTAAAACTAAATTAGTTGGATTGTAAACAGTCTGTTGCTGCTTATTGTTCTGGTTCTGACTGTTATTGTATTTATTAAGATTTTTATTATTTTTTATGCAAACGTATTGTTTACTTGGCATATTTTCAAAATAAACGTTTTGTAAGTCTTTTTGTACCGAAAACTAACCGAACAGAGCCCTCCTTGAAACTGAACCGAAATGTAATTTTAGTGTACCTCAAAAAAAAAAGTCCAGAGGACCGACTTCACTTTTTTAGATTAAGCTACCTGGATTATTGAGCATGCATCAGGATATTTTAGCGTACCGTTACACCAGTAATATATATGTATAATAATATATATGTATGAATATATATACTAACTACTTGTACTACTATTCCTACTTCGTGGTTTTTCACTTATTACGGTGCTTTTGTGTATTGATCCCTCGCGATAAACAAGGGATTATTGTATTTTAATCTGGCAGGCATAAGGATTCAGTTTCATAGAAGTGCCTGAATCAAACGGTAGTCCAGACTCAATGTTTGTTTGATGCAGCTCCACGTGCACAGCTTCACATGCACAGCTTTGATTTAGAGTTCAATAAAATGAGAAAACACTTGATAAAATAAAGTTTTTACAAATGTGTTTTGCAGATGTGGAGGCATTCGCTCAAGCCATGGAGACGGAGACCAAGCCGGATCAGGACAGCGACTCCAAAGAAAAGGACGATGAAGACATGAGTTTAGACTGAAGACACAGTCTATTATTTATTTCCTGCTGCTTTGTCTGAGCTTCATGTTCAGGACGTAATTCTCAGCTTATAACCCACGTCTGCTGACAGACTTGTCATGAACCTGCATGTTGTCTCACACGAGAAATAAAATCAGAAAAACAATGTCCTTCATTCTCCTGCGTTGATCTTTTTCAAAACAAAACTCTTTCATTGGTATTAAAATGTGTCAACCTTTATTTTCACAGGACAGCAGGTTAATATTTACCAGACACACATGAACACAGAACATTTGTCCCCACATTAGACTGAATGTCCAGCAGGAGACAGAAGGTGGTAAAGAAACGTCCACACTGAAACAACAGATCAATAATCTTGTCACGCTGGCTTCAGGCACTTTCCCCACTCAGTCTGAGCAGCTCAGAGAGACTTGTGCATCCATTGATGAACATGAGTCTTAAAAATACAATCAGGTGTCGTCCAGCTCATCAAACACTGACAGAAGCTCCAGCGCTGGTTCTTTGGGCTGGACCTTCTGAGCTACAGAACAGAAAGTTCCTGAGAACTGAAACATGAGAAGTATCATACTGATGGGTCAAAACCAAACGACACGCCTGTAAAATCCAGTTGGTCTGCATGAAAACAACAACTCAGAGCTGCCACAGGAGCTGGACTCTAATCCAGGAGATCAATCTGGTGAAAGTTTAAAATAAATAAAGGCCACTTTGTAAAAACTATTTTGACCCACAAGATGGTTAAAAATGCCTCAGCATCACAGTGTTGAAAAGGCTTTTACAAAATATTCCAGATACAATAAATACGTACCGGTAGCAGTAAAAACAAAAAGTGCACGTGATGAGTTTTATAGAAATGCATTAATCACAGTGAACATTAAACAGGAACAATAAAACAAAGCACAATGGTGCTGATTGAACAACTCTAACATAGAGCTCATCACAACACACATACACACAGTAACACAGACCACCACCAAGTGGACAGTACATGACAATGTAAACTAGTTTCAATAAAATTAAAATAAATAACAGATTTATTCATTTCAAAACACCACAGAGCTTATAAACTGATTCATCCCTCAGGTCTGACCCTGCTGGACCCCTCTCCATCAGGTCTGACCCTGTAGAACCAGTCGCCATTAGGTCTGACCCTGCTGGACCAGTCTGCGGTAGTGTGGCATGACCTTGCTCTCGGGGAGGTACAGTCCCATCTCCAGGGCAACCAGCACGGAGACCTCCAGAGGGATCAGCTCCCGTCGGTTTATCCGAAAACGCTCCTCCAGTTTCTGAGAAGACAACAAAAAGTGAAGCTGCAGAGATTCAGACTGAGAGCAACAACACATTCATCCACAAACAACTGTCTGCTGTAACCATGGCAACAAGAAACAAGAACTGATGATGTTTCTCTATTTCAAATAGTACTTAAACTATGCTGCTGTTACTATGGTAACTACAGGTGCCACCAAGACGTCTGCTGTTACTATGGTAACTACAGGTGCCACTGTCTGCTGTCACCATGGTAACTACAGGTGCCACCAAGAATGTCTGCTGTTACCCTGGTAACTAGATGTGCCACCAAGACACTGCTGTTACCATGGTAACTCCAGGTGCCACCAAGACTGTCTGCTGTAACCATGGGAACTATATGTACCACCAAGACACTCCGCTATCACCATGGTAACTACAGGTGCCACTGTCTGCTGTCATGGTAACTACAGGTGCCACCAAGACTGTCCGCTGTTACCTTAGTAACTACTGGTGCCATCAAGACCTTATGCTGTCACCATGGTAACTACAGGTGCCACCAAGACGCCTGCTGTTACTATGGTAACTACTGGTGCCACCTAGACAGTCTGCTGTTACTATGGTAACTACAGGTGCCACCAAGACAGTCTGCTGTTACTCTGGTAACTACAGGTGCCACCAAGACAGTCTGCTGTTACTATGGTAACTACAGGCGCCACTGTCTGCTGTCACCATGGTAACTACAGGTGCCACCAAGAATGTCTGCCGTTACCCTGGTAACTACATGTGCCACCAAGACTCTGCTTTCACCATGGTAACTACAGGTGCCACCAAGACTCTGCTTTCACCATGGTAACTACAGGTGCCACCAAGACTTCTGCTGTCACCATGGTAATTACTGGTGCCACCAAGAGACTCTGCTGTCACCATGGTAATTACTGGTGCCACCAAGACCATCGGCTGTCACCATGGTAACTACTGGTGCCACCAAGACCATCGGCTGTCACCATGGTAACTACAGGTGTCACTCTCCGCTGTCACCATGGTAACTACAGGTGCCAGTGTCTGCTGTTACCTTGGTAACTACTGGTACCACCAAGACCGTCTGCTGTCAGCATGGTAACTACAGGTGCCAGTGTCTGCTGTTACCATGGTAACTACAGGTGCCAGTGTCTGCTGTTACCATGGTAACTACAGGTGCCAGTGTCTGCTGTTACCATGGTAACTACAGGTGCCAGTGTCTGCCGTCACCATGGTAACTACTGGTGCCACCAAGACCATCGGCTGTCACCATGGTAACTACAGGTGTCACGCTCCGCTGTCACCATGGTAACTACAGGTGCCAGTGTCTGCTGTTACTACTGGTACCACCAAGACCGTCTGCTGTCAGCATGGTAACTACAGGTGCCAGTGTCTGCTGTCACCATGGTAACCATATGTCCAGCAGAACAGACAGAGGAACAGCATTGAGAAGGAAATGGTCCATAACTTTGGGCTAATACAAGAATATTTCTTTACATGTCAACAGAAAAAGCGTTCAATACAAAAAACAACTGGACTTTATTTGTAACAGAAAACGTTTCGCCCTCTATCCAAATGGCTTTCTCAATTCAAAAGAAAGAGAAAGCCCTTTGGATAGAGGGCGAAACGTTTTCTGTTATAAATAAAGTCCAGTTGTTTTTTGTATTGAACGCTTTTTCTGTTTTTATCCATGTCCTGGATGACTGAGAATCTTCACCAGCATTTTACATGTCATGTCGTTTGTCATGAGCGACCAACAGCTGAAGGTCTGAGTGTTTCAGTTTCTTTGTGTTTGTCTTGGAAAAGTTTGAAACTCTTATTTGTCTTCTGGTTCTCTGGAGCATTACAAAAATTTATTCACCAAACAAAAGCCAGTTCTGAAGTCAGCTTTTGTTTAAAGAGCTTTACCTTGGAAGATATTCCAAAGAACGTGTTTTGAGAATGAGCTACAGAAATTATGTTTGGTATGAATATATGACTCACATGCAGTTTTACAGAAACTTCCACTGTGGTTACGGTTCTGCACAAACCAGATGTTTGAAAAGCAGCAGTCATCCGGAGCTGAGATCAGAGTTACTCACGTCAATGAGCTGCTTGACTTCAGGCTTTCTCAGGTCGCTGCTGATCTTTGCTGCCAGCAGCACGCACGTAGCCGCCACCAGCTTCCTGTTCTGCTTGTCTAGACGACCCTGCAGCACTAGCTTCTCAAAGTAAACAAAAGCTACAGCTGTGGTGACCGGTTGCAGACCACACTCCTCACTCACGGCCCTCATCTCCCGCTTCAGGCTACAGGAGAAAAGTCATCGCTTTAAAAGAGTGTCCTTTGGACCAGATCCAATAACTCATTGAACCTTTCAAAACACAAAGTCTATAAATCAAAATGTGCAAACCTTCTGATCTTGCTCAGCGTCAGCTTGATGTGAGGAAACTTGCTTCTGAAAGTCTCGTTCATGTTCTTCTTCAGGTCAGACGGCTTCACGTACTCAATAACTGTCGTCTGCAGGGAGAAACAAACAAGTCAGCAGGCCAGAACCAGTACACGTCAGCAGGAACATACGGGGATGGGTTTCAGTTTGTCCTGGAAGATGTCAGTTCACACACACACAGCTAGAGATTAGAGCCATGTGACTCAGTGAGAAGCAATAAAGATCACGTGAAAACAGCTCAATAGAGCTGCTGTCTCCAACATGACTGCAGCTTAGTCAGAGACTGCAGAACGCCCAACACTGAACGAGAGAAATTTACAAATCAAATGAAGCAATCCATGTCCTAATTGGCGACACAGACACACACATAAAGTTTGTCTTTCTATCTTTACAGGGACTTTGCATTGACCTCCATTCATTTTTTATTAATTTCTATTGCCTAACCCTGACCCTTACCTTAAACCTAACCATTACCAGTACATACCCAACCCTAAACCATTACCAGTACCATACTAGGGCTGGGCGATATGGACCAAAATTAATATCTTATTTTTTACAAAAATCGTGATATACGATATATATATATATATTTTNATTAATATCTCAATATTTTTTACAAAAATCGTGATGTACTATATATATATATATATATTTTTTTTTCTTTCCATAAAGTAATAACAAAAATATATTTGAGTCAAAGTTTTGTCCTGATTATCACACAGGCACATTTGTAACTGTACAAAATAAATGCCTAAAACAAAACTATTTACATATATTAAATAGTTAGCATAGCACGGTGGCACAACTGGTAGAGCTGCTGCCTCTCAGCGAGCAGGTCCCTGGTTCAAATCCCGGTCCGGGGGCCTTTCTGGGTGGAGTTTGCATGTTCTCTCCGTGCATGTGTGGGTTTCCTCCGGTTTCCTCCCACAGACCAAAAACATGCATGTTAGGCTGATTAGTGACTCTAAATTGTCCCTAGGTGTGAGTGAGAGAGTGAATGGTTGTTTGTCTCTATTGCCCCTTTTCCACTTGCTCGGCGCAGAGCGGATCAGTCTGGTCCAGTCTGGTTCAATTCGGATCGGCTCACATGTAGCTCTGTCTCCATTCACTTCTGTAGCCCTTCGGTGGGCGGGGTGTAGGATCCTACTCTTTCACACGTGGTGGAGGTAGTGTTCCCTTAACTATTTTCTTTTGCCATGATATCTATTATGTTCGAGCTCCAACAATACGATCAGCTACGCTTCGGTTTGGTGCGGGCGAGGACAAGCTCAGATGGAGGATCTGTTGTTGTTGTTCTGAAAAGACCCACAATGCACCTTTCCCCTCCAAACAGCCTCCTCCCCCCGACCAATCAGTGACAGACAGTGTTTATGACGTGAAGGACGGCGCGCTTACAGCTCGCCTGAACCCTGCTCTGAAATCAGTCCGGAATCGCGGCGCGGCTCATATGTGAGGTGGAAAATGCGTCCAGCTCGCTTCTGGCTCGCATATATTGCGCAATAACCGACCCGAACCAGCAAGTGGAAAAGGGGCATATGTGGCCCAGTGATGGACTTGTGACCTGTCCAGGGTGTCCCCCACCCCTCGCACAATGACTGCTGGACATGGGCACCAGCGACCCCCGTGACCCAAAATGGAAGAAGCGGGTAAAAAATAATGGATGGATGGATGAATGAAATAGTTAGCATAGCTAACAAGACGGCTAAAGTGTTAACAGTCTTCTTAGCCGCTAAGGACCAGATCTTCAGCGATATGATAAACTGCTGCTTTATTAATGTTGCGCTTCCTCTCTGTGTTCCTCTAGGCACACAGCATGGCTAAATGAGCTCTGAACCATTTCAAGTAAGAGACAGGTCTTTCGTCTAGCTGTAGCTTCACACACGCTCAGCTGCTGTGTTTACTAAAAGTCTTTTCTCCACTACTGCCTGCGCACTTGGAGAAGCAGGAAGGGGAGGGGGGGCACGGCTGAGGGCTGTGTTTGTGTTCACGGAGGGAGAAGGAGTGGGGCCGCCTGGGAGAAAGAGACGGCAGGATTTCCAAGTATAAAACTACAGTATATCGTTTATATCGAGATAGTCTCAACTTATATCGCAAAAAAATGTATCGATATTTTAAAAATATTGAGGTATCGCCCAGCCCTAGTACCGTACATACCTAACCTCAAACCTAACCATTACCAGTACATACCTAACCTCAAACCTAACCATTACCAGTACATATCTAACCTCAAACCTAACCATTAGGTGTGTTCGTGCTGCTGTTTGGAGTGATGTTTTTCTATGATATTAGTGCTTAGTATATTGTTAGTTGATGTTTTTCTCAGTTCATATCTTAGATGTTATTACTGTTCTTCTCTTACATTTTATTGTTGGATGTCACTGGGACCCCGTGTACATAATCTCGTTTCATCACATGTTCCACATGTGGTGCAAATGACAATAAAGATTCTCTGACTCTCTTTGACCATTACCAGTACACATCTAACCTCAAACCTAACCATTACCAGTACATACCTAACCCTAAACCATTACCAGTACATCATTCACCCCAAAGACTTGGAGTGATATCTGCTCAGCTCTTTGGAGTCTGAACTGTTGAAGAAGTCCTTTATTGGATGTTAGAACAGTTAAAGTTTCCATACAAACATACAGGTACTCAGGTTGTCCAACCATTAGGGCTGGGCGATATGTTGATATTTTTTAAATACAGAGATCATTTTTTTCGCAATACAAGTTGAGACTATCTCGATATAAACGATATAAGTTTTATACTTGAAAATCCTCCTGCTGTCTGCTTTCTCCCACTCGCCCCCCTCCCTCTCCTTCACTGAACACAAACCCAGCCCCTCAGCGGCCTCCTCCTTCCTGCCTGCAGGAGGGCGGAGACTTTCAGCACAAGTAAACACGGCAGATATGAAGAGCCGCTAGCTGCTGAGGGGAAAAACAATGTTCTTTCTGAGCTAGTTTGCATTTAAATTGTCAGATGAGGGCAGAAAAAATATTTTTGTAGACTATGCTGAAAATAATCCCGACGAATGGTCGGAACTACGAATCTTTTTCACCATTTAAACAGCGGAGTGGAGCATGAACCGTGAAACGGCAGAACCGAGTGTTTTTACAGCCTCCTGCTTCATTAAACAAACCACAGGTCTGCAGAGAGAGGTGGAGACATTAATAAATCAGCAGTTTATCATATCGCTAAAGATACGGTCCTTAGCGGCTAACAAGATGGCTAACACTTTAGCCGTCTTCCACTGACCGTGTCTTTAGCGATATGATAAACTGCTGATTTATTAATGTCTCCACCTCTCTCTGCTCCTCTCATAAAGTTCAACACGGCTAAATGAGCTCGGACCCGTGGTTTGTTTTAAGGAAGCAGGCTGTAAAAACACTCAGTTCACGGTTCTGACTGGAGGCTCACTTTACTGCAGTTCACAAACACACAGACTAACGTGAAAGCACATTTCTATCTTATCAAGACACTCAAAGCTCTTTACAACACAATCTGTGTCCTCGTTTACCCATTCATACAACACTACTAGATCTGTACAAAAAATTATCAGTACTTTATCACATTCATACACTGATGGGACACACATCAGAGGTAATGGGGGGTTCAGTGTCTTGCCCAGGAACACTTCAGCATGTGACTGCTGATGGAATCAAACCCCCAGCTCTCCCATTGGAGGAGACTGCTCTAGCCTCTCAGCCACAGCCACCCTCAGCTGAAGAGGATTATTATTTAATATGTTTAAATAAATGTCTAAAAAATAAAGTAGTTTATTTTTTAGACATTTATGTTGTAGTTACAGCTGTTTGTTAATAAATGTTGCTGTGTGACAACTGGGACAAAGTTTTGACTCAGAAATATATTTTTGTTATTCTTTTATGGAAAGAAAATTATATCAAGATATATATCGTAGATCGCAATATATCATAAAAATACAGAGATATGAATTTTGGTCCATATCGCCCAGCCCTACCAACCATTAGTCACGGTTCTTCTCACCACGTATGATGCAAATATGAGAACCCTCTTGTGCCTCCCGCAGGGCCACTGAGGGTCACTGAGCAGGTTGGGGTCATAATCTGCTGCCTCCTCTGCATCTGGAACAGACAAGAGTCTCAAAAGTGTCCAGAAAGACGTGTTTGTGTTGACGTTCAGAGACATACGAGGGTCTTGTGGGACGCTGCTGTTCAGACGAGCCAAACTGAGGCTTTTGGACCCGTTGCCACGAAAACGAGACTGAGGGGTCTGAGCTGTGCAGCTCTCTGGTACGCCGCTGCTCTTCTGTCTCACCAAGGCGTTGGTCGGGTAGAGGAACTGAGCAAAGGACACAGTCTACAGAGGAGGAACGAGACAGTCAGGAAGGGGAGCACTTACCTGTAAATAAAAACCATGTTTCTAAAAATGTGAGACGAACCTTCCCAAAAGCACCCAGCTCCACACCTTCCAGGGCAGGACGCAGATCAGGAGCCACCACAGAGGACAGTCTTTGTCTCGGAGTGTCCAACTTCGGATCACTGTTCACAAAAAAGACACATGTCACTTCCAGCAGTCGCTGCAAACACACAGCGTTTCTGAGAGCAGCGTGGATCACACAAGAGGATGAAAACAGAACAATGAGGGGCGGGGCTGACGGCGTCGTGGGTGCTTTCATTGTACCTGAGGTGAGCACGCTCTCCATACGGCAGCACTGAGAAAGCAGCATATAGTGACCGCTTGGCACAGACCAGCGTGATCCTGCAGGACACAGCAAGTACAGGCAGACAGAACAGATGGCGTGTGAGTCTGCAAACAGCAACAAGAGTCACCGCAACTCCACAGCTCCTCTGCACGACTCGGTCACCAGCTGCAGAAATCACTCAGTGTTGTTTGAACGCTGCCAGAGCTACACAACCATCAACAAAGACAACCATCTGGGGCTGCGCGACCATCAAAACCAATCCGAAGCTACACAAACAACCACAACCATCTGAAGCTGCACAACCATCAACAAAGACAACCATCCGAAGCTACCCAACCATCAACAACCATCCGAAGCTACCCAACCATCAACAACCATCCGAAGCTACCCAACCATCAACAACCATCCGAAGCTACCCAACCATCAACAACCATCCGAAGCTACCCAACCATCAACAACCATCCGAAGCTACCCAACCATCAACAACCATCCGAAGCTACCCAACCATCAACAACTATCCGAAGCTACCCAACCATCAACAACTATCCGAAGCTACCCAACCATCAACAACTATCCGAAGCTACCCATCCATCAACAACCACAACCATCTGAGGCTGCACAACCATCAACAAAGACAACCATCTGAAGCTACGCGACCATCAACAACCATCTGAAGCTACGCAACCATCAAAAGCTACACAACCATCAACAACCATCTGAAGCTACACAACCATCTGAAGCTACACAACCATCTGAAGCTACACGACCATCCGAAGCTACACAACCATCCGAAGCTACACAACCATCTGAAGCTACACAACCATCAACAACCACCTGGAGCTACATGGCCGTCAACAACCGTTTGAAGCTACACAACCATCAACAACCATCTGAAGCTACACGACTGTCAACAACCATCTGAAGCTACATGACTGTCAACAACCATCTGAAGCTACACAACGATCAACAACCATCCGAAGCTGTACGACAATCAACAACCATCTTAAGCCACATGACTGTCAACAACCATCAATAACCATGCAAAGCTACATGACCATAAACATTCATTTGAAGCTACATGACCATCAACAACCATCCAAAAGTCTGAACACGAGGAGGAATGTCTATGCTGGACGAGACCAGCTCCCCTCAGTTACTACCCTAACAGTCGAGTCACAAAACTTATAAATAAAGCACCTAACACTAGTTTCTGGAGTTTGTGCACACAACACTTTTTATGTCTTTAACTAAATAAACTGTTGACATATTTAGAAAGTTATCACTCATTATATGCTAAAACAGCTTTTCTCCTGTTCAGTGCCTTCCATCAAACTAATTCCATATATTGTATTATTTTAACTATTAATTTATCAAAACATTCGGCTCAATACTGCGCCATGACTTTCTACAGAATACGTTGATTTATTTTTTTATTAATTTCAAAACATTGCTCTTTGAAATCTAATATTTTTGTCTTCTTACGCTCCTTTTAGTTTTGATCTACCATGTTAATTGTAGTTTAGAGCTACAGTTTGATTACTGTATGTAAAATGGGTTTGTTTTGTGATCAGAGTAACGGTAAACCTTTTGTATCAACCCAACTCTGTGACTCAGACGTACGTCTTGGTAAGGCACTAACTCCGCTAGACTGGTTCAACTCTTCTCTCTACAACCACACTCCATTCATTCAGATTAAATCCTTCCGTTCCCAGTCCTCTCCCGTCTCCACGGGTGTCCCCCAAGGCTCTGTCCTCGGACCCCTCTTCATCATTTACCTCCTACCTCTAGGTTACATCTTCCGGAAATACGGCGTCCATTTCCACTGTTATGCTGATGACACACAGCTCTACTTGTCTACAAAACCAAACTCCACCCACCCACCCTCCATCCTCACCGACTGTCTCAATGAGCTAAATCACTGGTTTTCTAACAATTTCCTTCAACTAAACAGCAACAAAACAGAAATCATTCTTGTTGGTACCAAAAACTCTATTTCAAAATCAGAACATCTTCTCGTCCCCCTTAACAACTCTCTGCTATCCCCCTCCCCTCAGGTCAAGAGCCTCGGTGTCATCCTCGACACCACTCTCTCCTTCACTTCACACATCAACAATATTACTCGGTCTGCCTATTTCCACCTCCGTAATATTAACCGTCTCCGTCCTGACTTCCCGTATCGATTACTGCAACTCCCTTCTCTATGGCCTCCCTAACAAATCTCTCCACAAGCTACAGATGGTCCAGAACTCAGCTGCCCGTGTCATCACTCAAACCTCCTACTATAACCACATCACTCCTGTCCTGCAGCAGCTCCACTGGCTCCCGGTTAAATCACGCATCATCTTCAAAATTCTACTCCTCACGTTCAAATCTATCCACAACCTTGCCCCTCCTTATCTATCTGACCTCCTACAAATCTCCATCCCATCACGCTCTCTCAGATCCTCCTCTTCGCTACATCTCCATGTACCCTCTGCCCACCTCTCCACCATGGGGAGCAGGGCCTTCACCTGCTCTGCCCCTCACCTCTGGAACGCTCTACCGCCAGACCTTCGAAACACC
Source organism: Garcialebias charrua (assembly GCA_038048925.1). Classification (NCBI taxonomy): domain Eukaryota; kingdom Metazoa; phylum Chordata; class Actinopteri; order Cyprinodontiformes; family Rivulidae; genus Garcialebias; species Garcialebias charrua. The sequence goes on along the minus strand of JBBPBX010047055.1, from coordinate 13,922 downwards.
ACCTCCCTTTCTCTGTTCAAGACTGCTCTGAAAACACATCTCTTTAGACTAGCTTATCATTAACTTTACTAAATGTATTTTATATTATTTTGTATTTTATATTCTTTATGTATTTTATATTTCAATTTGTTACTGCTGATGTTTGAACTGTGTTTGTTAAGTGTCCTTGGGTGTCCTGAAAGGCGCTTTTAAATAAAACGATTATTATATTGTTATTATTATAACAAACGCTGACTGAACTAAAAACATGTTATAAACAAGTAAACACCAACTAGAGCTTCAGCATACAGGCGGAAAGGTGGAGGAACCAGCTCTGGGCTCTCTTATCAACAACAACACAACATACACAAACAGCTTCAGCTCCTCACGTCAACATCTGCAGTTTCTGCCACAAACTGCAATAAACACCCGAGCCGAAGCTTCGGCGCGCAGGGAAGGTTTTAAAGTCTCATTTATGAGACAATGCCGTGCTGACGTCTGCTTCAGTGTTTATCACCTTCAGTTACATAACGTAGACAGGTCCACCCAGAAACACAAAGTCAAAGCTGAGTTTTGGGTGGGTTTGAAAACACACACGGCACCAACGCGCGTCTATGGAAATGACAATGAAGTGCTGGACGTTGGGAAAGTGGAAGACAAATGAGAAATGAATAACAATTAAGGGGCACTGTGTTTGTGTCAAAGTGCAACGTCAGAATGTTTAAAACAGTAAAAATAAATAAATAAACTTTTATAACGCCCGTGTGGTCACTGCGCTGCCAACAGGGTGCAATTTAACCTCACCACCAGTGCAATGTGGTGTTCAATTTCCTCACTGCACCTATTTTGGTGAAAGCATGTGAAGTAATTCAATTCCCTCAGCAGCTCTGTATTCCTGCATGTGAAGTAATTAATTCCCTGTAGCAACCAGTAGCTGTGTGTTCCTGTTATGAGCTGCAGGTAAGCTGCTTATCCTGCACGAGTGATTGTTTCTCCATAAAACCACCTTTGTGTTGTTGTCATCATCCAAGCAAAACTATTTAAATATGTTGTTAAATGATGGTGTGGAGACTCACCTGCACCCCCTGGTATCATACTGCCTCATGGTCTTTATGAAGTGGACTTTCTTTGGCACTTTGGGTCCAGGAGAACCAGATATGTTCCTCAGCCTGTGTAGAAATAATATTTAGGAATAAGTCCTCAATCAAACATAAACTTTCATGTGGAACAACTTATCCAGTGGTCAGTTTAATATAGTACAGTAGATGTGTTTGTCAGTAGTGCCAGGGTCATGAGGGCTAAAGTAAAACCAGAACAGAATTTTAATTGGAAAAAAGTTTGGTCTCTCCCACAACATTTTTTTCTCACTAATAAAGTCAAAGACATTTCTTTTAAATTAATTCATAAATTTTATCCAACCAAACACTTTCTTCAGAAATACAAAGCTGATATTGATATTTCCTGTTCTTTCTGTAAGCTTTATCCAGAAACATCTGTTCATCTTTTTTGGAAGTGTACATACATACTACAGTTTTGGAAGGACATTGTTGCTCTGATATCCAATAATATCCAACCAGGTTTCCTTCTGTATTTTGAAAATGTTCTGTCTGGTGGTATCTTAGATTTCAAGACGAAAGACTCGTCTCACGTATTTATTATAAATTTGATCTCGTTTCTTGCTAAGTTTCACATCCATAAAAGTAAAATAATGCATAGGAAACCCTTTTTTTATGTCTTTGTAATGGATGTAAAACTATATATCGACTCAATCTCAGACTCAAATAACAAAAAGGCTATAAAAACAAGAAATATCTGTAATGAATACAACTTAAAACTCTGTAACTCGCATTTAGTTATTTCTGTATCTTTGTTTTATTTTTGTTTGCTTTTTTTTTTCTTCTATATGTTCATTGTTCTTGTATGTATGCTTTAAATTGGTGTATTTGAAGTAAAGTTATAAAAATAAATAAATAAATAAAAAAGTAAAACCGGAAGTGAACTCCTCCAGCACCTGGCGTGAAGCCGGAAGTCGGTGGCTCTGGTTTCAAGGCCCATATTGACGGTTGGTGTGAAAGGACACCCAGAGCCCTAGGTCGGGCTCTGAGGACACCGACCTGCTGTGCGCTCACCTCGGCCGTGAATCCACAGGTTGTCCGCTCGGAACCGGGCTGAGTGCGGCGGGCACTGACTTGGCTCTCGAGCACGGCGGGTGTCCTGCGGGCGACAGGGGGGTGTCCGGGGCGAGCGCCTCCCCCGCGCCGCTGCTCTCTAAAAAAACCTCGTTGGCTCCAATGGAAGCCGCGACGGACGGAGACGTTACCATGGAGGTCCGGACCGGGCTGAACACCCCGGGGAAGGTGGAGCCGCTGCCCGCAGCGGAGCCCCCGGTCACCTGCTGGGGGGCAGGTCCGTCACCGAGCTGCTCCGGAGTCGCCCCGCCGGCCCAGGGCTCCTCCGCAGCTCTTCGCTCCTCATTTCTAACGTTCAGCTGACACAGGGGCCGTCCATCCAGAGAGATGTTATTGAGAAACAGCAGAGCGGCCCTTCGTCTTCGGGAGTCTTTAACTCTCCTCCGCGGCTCCCGGGTTCTCGCTGGTTTACTGTTCCCACCGCTGCCACACTGCAAACCGCACAGAGCGGCCGCCATTCTACTCTGACAGCAAGCGGACGGAGCTACAGACACTGGTATCTGCGTTAGCCCCGCCCACTACACAATGATTGGCTGTAAAGAAATTTATCCCCGCCTATAACTTGGAAAAATCTGCGTTGGTGATTTGGTACTCAAAGAACGAACGTTAATGCTCGCATTTGATTGGTTGTTGGGCGGTAGTGGGCGGAGTGCAGGTGATAATGGAAATTTTACTACAATTACAATAAGTAGAAGTTGGAAGGATACAGAAACAACTAGAAGAATTAAATTAAAAAAAAGTTAAGCCTGGTCCTCTGGACATTTAAAAAACAAAACAAATTCAAATTGTAGAAACTAGCTAGTTTTGTTTGTCAGCAGCAAACTGGTTGATCCACTACAAGAAGGTGCTATTTATAAGACTGAGCTGAATACAGTACAGCTCCTCAAACTTGTCCTAAATGCTGATAAAACAAAAGGGATGTTTTTTTCAAATAGGAAGTCGGTCCCAGCGGTTCTTCCTCTGATTTTATCCTCAAATGGTGTCCCTATTGAGTTTGTTGATTCCTATAAATATTTGGGTATCCTGATCGATTCACATCTCTCTTTTAAACTCCACGTGGAAAACCTAGTGAAGAAACTGAAAGTTAAACTGGGTTTCTTTTTCAGAAACAGATCATGTCTAACACTGAATGTTAGGAAACGCCTTGTATCTGTGACTTTCCTTCCCTCCATTGATTACGGTGACATTCTCTACATGAATGCTCCTACAAGCACCCTGCGGATGTTGGATGTTGTCTATCATGGTGCACTAAGATTCATAACTGGTTGTGATTATCGTACCCACCACTGCACCCTGTATTCACTGGTTAACTGGACATCATTAACCTCACGCAGACTCTTCCACTGGTACATTTTCATCTTTAAATCACTTCTTGGTCTGCTGCCCTCATACATCTCCTCCTACATGTCTTTGCGTGAGTGCAGCTACAGTGTGCGCTCTCAGGACATGATTACCTGCAGTGTTCCGTCAGTGAGGACTGAACTTGGAAAAAGGGCCTTCTCCTACTCCGCTCCTGCTTCATGGAATATCTTACAAAAAGATCTGAAGCTCTCGACCTTGACCTCTCTAAATGGCTTTAAGAATCTGTTGGAATCCTGGCAAAAACCAATGCAGACATGTTCCTGTTTTTGATTTTCTACATCTGCCTTATAATCTGTCTGTTTTGCTACTTTGATATCTTTGTTTTAACTTGTTTAAAAAAATCTGTATTTCTCTATTATGATTGTCTATTGTTGATCCATCCATTCTCTTCTGCTTATCCGGGGTCGGGTCGCGGGGGTAGCAGCCTAAGTAGGGAGGCCCAGACTTCCCTCTCCCCAGCCACTTGGAGCAGCTCCTCTGGGGGAATCCCAAGGCGTTCCCAGGCCAGCCGAGAAACATAGTCCCTCCAGCGTGTCCTGGGTCTTCCTCTGGGTCTCCTCCCGGTGGGACATGCCCGGAACACCTCACCAGGGAGGCGTCCAGGAGGCATCCTAACCAGATGCCCGAGCCACCTCAACTGGCTCCTCTCGATGTGGAGAAGCAGCGGCTCTACTCCGAGTCCCTCCCGGATGACTGAGCTTCTCACCCTATCTCTAAGGGAGAGTCCAGACACCCTGCGGAGAAAACTCATTTCAGCCGCTTGTATCCGAGATCTCGTTCTTTCGGTCACAACCCAAAGCTCATGACCATAGATGAGGGTAGGAACGTAGATCGATCGGTAAATTGAGAGCTTTGCCTTTCGACTCAGCTCTCTCTTCACCACGACAGACCGGTACAGCGCCCGCTTCACTGCGGATGCTGCACCTATCCGCCTATCGATCTCATGCTCCAGTTTTCCCTCATTCGTGAACAAGACCCCGAGATACTTAAACTCCTCCACTTGGGGCAGGACCTCCTCCCCGACCCGGAGAGGGCACTTACCCTTTTCCGGCTCAAGACCATGGCCTCGGATTTGGAGGAACTGATCCTCATCCCGGCCGCATCACACTCTGCTGCAAACCGCTCCAGTGAAAGTTGTAGATCACGACCTGATGAAGCCAATAGGACCACATCATCTGCAAAAAACAGAGAAGTGATTCTAAGGTCACCAAAACGGATCCTCTCAACACCTTGGCTGCGCCTAGAAATTCTGTCCATAAAAGTTATGAACAGAATCGGTGACAAAGGGCAACCTTGGCGGAGTCCAACTCTCACTGGAAACGAGCCTGACTTACTGCCGGCAATGCGGACCAAGCTCTGACACCGGTCGTACAGGGACCTAACAGCCCATATCAATGGGCCTGGTACCCCATACTCCCGGAGTACCCCCCACAGAACCCCCCGAGGGACGCGGTCGAATGCCTTTTCCAAGTCCACAAAGCACATGTAAACTGGTTGGGCAAACTCCCACGCGCCCTCCAGGACCCTGCTGAGGGTGTAGAGCTGGTCCAGTGTTCCACGACCAGCACGAAAACCACACTGCTCCTCCTGAATCCGAGGTTCGACTATCCGACGGACCCTCCTCTCCAGAACCCCTGAATAGACCTTACCAGGGAGGCTTAAGAGTGTGATCCCCCTATAGTTGGAACACACCCTACGGTCCCCCTTTTTGAATAGGGGAACCACCACCCCAGTCTGCCAATCCAAGGGAACTGCCCCCGATGTCCACGCGATATTGCAGAGTCGCGTAAGCCAACACAACCCCACAACATCCAGAGCCCTAAGGAACTCAGGGCGAATCTCATCCACCCCTGGAGCCTTGCCACCGCGGAGCTTTTTAACCACCTCGGCGACCTCAGCACCAGAGATTGGAGAGCCCGACCCAAAGTCCCCAGGCTCCGCTTCCTCAGTGGAAGACGTGCCAGTAGGATTGAGGAGGTCTTCGAAGTACTCCGCCCACCGACTCACAACATCCCGAGTTGAGGTCAACAGCACGCCATCCCCACCATAAATGGTGTTGGTCGCGTACCGCTTTCCCCCCCTGAGACGCCGGATGGTGGACCAGAATCGCCTCGAAGCCGTACGGAAGTCATTCTCCATGGCCTCTCCGAACTCCTCCCACGCCCGAGTTTTTGCCTCAGCAACCACCCGAGCCGCATGCCGCTTGGACTGTCGGTACCTATCTGCTGCTTCCGGGGTCCCACAGGCCAAAAAGGCCCAATAGGACTCCTTCTTCAGCTTGACAGCATCCCTCACCGCCGGTGTCCACCACCGGGTTCGAGGGTTGCCACCACGACAGGCACCAACAACCTTGCGGCCACAACTCTGATAAGCTGCCTCGACAATAGAGGCGCGGAACATGGCCCACTCGGACTCAATGTCCCCCGCCTCCCTCGGAACGTGTTCAAAGCTCTCCCGGAGGTGGGAGTTAAAGCTCCGTCTTACGGGAGACTCTGCCAGACGTTCCCAGCAGACCCTCACAATACGTTTGGGTCTGACCGGCATCCTCCCACCCCACTATTGTTGATTGTTCAAGGAAAATCTGCTGTTGCTGTTGTCATCATTCTTTGTTTGTAGCCAGGTCTCTCTTGTAAATGAGTCCTCGAGGCTCAATGAGACTAACCTGCCTAAATAAAGGTTGAATGAATAGAAGAATTAAAGTTCATGCTCAATCATCCAGGTACCAAATCTAATAATGCTCAGTCAGGATTTGGTACCTGGAGGACTGAGCATGAACTTTGTTGCCTAGAACCACTTTGGCTGTGACTGCCTGCCTGGGAGGAGTTGACAGGGGACAGGACAGCCCCCAGAAACATCTTATCTCCAGCAAACTGGTTGGTCCACTTAAGGAGTTTACTGCTTTGTGGGGAAACAGTTTATTTGGAGCTCCTCAGACTGATAAAGCCCTCTGGATAAAGGGTGAAACGTATCTAGAAAAAATAAACTGTCCAGATGACCATTATTGGAACTAGAAGTATTCTGATGACATTGAGCAGCTAAAATGATTATACAGTACATTTAAAAGCACAAACAACAACAAAAAACTCCACTTCCACTATAAAGAGAAGCAAGAGTAAAAAGAAATGTTAAACCGGCAGCTATCCACTGAGCTCAGCTGTCACTACCCCACAGCAAATTTAAGACAGACAGAAACAGACTGAAAAGTAAGGCTCAAACATTCAACATGTGAGAGTTATGAGTTGTATTTTTGAAATTCTTGATCTTTGATTTGCAGCAAACTCTGATAGTCACTTCCATGAATTTTATGTTTCTAGAAGATGTGACAATTAAAAAATACCCTTCACGTCCAATTAATAAGAGACTAATTTAAACTGAAGACAACAGCTAAAGTCTGTGGATGCTTGGCTATACAGTACTCTTTGTATTTATGAGATATTTTGAGATACTTTAAAAATTATTGTGCATCAATAACTGTCAGTTGAACATTCAATGAAAAAATCTCCCCAAATCATAAATTTTAAACCACAGTGTATGATATTTGTCAGACATATTCTGTGAAGTTTGCCATAAAAGGTGTAAACTCTGGCTTCTGAGAGGATCTGACACAAAACCATAAATCAAACTGCAGCGAGAGGAGGTGAATGAATGTTATGATGTATGACAGTCAAAAATATGTGCACGAATGTTAAATTAACTCCAATCTGTGTAATGATTTATTTCAACTGTCCTTTCATTAGGATGGAATGATTTAAATGGTTAAATGTCTCTTGGCACATTGTTCACACACGCATTAACAATCTTTTTGTATATCCCCTCTAGCCGATATTTTTATCTAATCACAACCTAATTCTGATGTGTTCTGGATCTCTAGTTGGACCCAGCTGAGTTCAAGTTTCAACCGTCCAGCTGTTGGTCGGAGGGAAAGCAGCACGGTGGCACAACTGGTAGAGCTGCTGCCTCTCAGCGAGCAGGTCCCCGGTTCAAATCCTGGTCTGGGGGCCTTTCTGGGTGGAGTTTGCATGTTCTCTCCGTGCATGCGTGGGTTTTCTCCGGGTGCTCCGGTTTCCTCCCACAGTCCAAAAACATGCATGTTAGGCTGATTGGTAACTCTAAATTGACCCTGGGTGTGAGTGAAACAGGTCCCTCTTGTAAATGAGTCCCCGTGGCTCAACGAGGCTAGCCTGTATAAATAAAGGTTGAATGAAAAAAAAAAAAAAAGCTGAATAATTCAGAGAATTTCTTCCTCATTTATTATTCCATGCACTTTGTGTGATACAGTACAGTACAATGCTTCATTCCATTTCTATGATATTCATTTACTCATAATTTCTTCATACAGTTGCTCATGGACTCCCTCAGTGTTCAGTGCTTGGACCAATACTCTTTACTTTATATATGCTTCCATTAGATTAATTTACTTAAACAGCATGAAATAATTTTTCATTGTTATGTTGATGATACTCTGTTATATTTGTCCAGGAAACCCAATGAATCCGATCAGCTACTTAGACTACAAGCATGTCTTAAAGACATAAAAACCTGGATGACCCCGAATTTCCTGCTTTTGAACACACACAAGACAGATGTTGTAGTTTTTGGACCCGAGTGTGTTGGGAATAAATTTAGCAGTCTTTCGCCAACACTGGATGGCATTAATTTGGCCTCCAGTTCTAAAGTTAAAAACCTTGGTGTTATTTTTGATCAGAATGTCTTCCTCATTAATTTTTTTTTCCAAAACCGCTTTCCGCCACCTGCGTAATACAGTATCACTAAAATTAGAAACATCTTGTCCCAAAATGATGCAGAAAAACTGGTTCATGCATTTATCATGTAGGCTATAGGATGGACTATTGCAATGGTTTATTATCAGAGAGTTTAAAAACTTCTTTAAAATGTCTCCAGTTGATCCAAATTGCTGCTGCCAGAGTCTTAACTGGAGTTAGTAGGAGAGATCATATCTCTCCAGTTTTAGCTTCTCTCCATTGGCTCCCTGTCAAATCCAGAATAAAATTCCAAATCTTACTTCTAACCTACAAAGCTCTCAACAACATAGCTCCATCTTATATTACAGATCTTATTGTTCCATATTTTCCTAACAGAGCAGACCTGCAGTCCTTCCACAGACTGCAGGTTTACTTGTGGTTCCTAGAGTTTCTAAAAGCAGAATGTGAGGAAGATCTTCCAGTTATCAGGCTCCTCTCTTGTGGAACCAACTTCCAGTTTCTGTCCATGAGGCTGACACATTGTCCAGTTTGAAGACTGGACTCAAGACTTTCCTTTTTTTTTAAAAAATCAGTTAGGGTTGGCTTGGGTTTCCTGAAATATTCCTTACTGCTGAAGGACAAACTGATCTAATTTAATCAAATTAATAGTTACAAACGAATTATCTGTATTTGTAATTATTTCTATCTTGACCTGCTTTTTGTCTTTCCTCCTATATAAAATACATCTGGACCTGCCATTCTGTTTGTTTGTTTGTTTCTCCTTCCTATTCTCTCAAATCCAGCCGGTCAAAGCAGATGGCCACTCGTCCTGAGCCTGGTTCTGCTGGAGGTTTCTTCCTGTTAAAAGAGAGTTTTTCTTTTCCACTGTCTTCTTTGTGCTGATGGGAGACTGTGATAAAGTGAAGATTCAATGAGTGCTGCTTCCTTAGATAGAGAACTTTACTAATAGTATTTTATATACAAAGTACTGTACAGTATATGCAAATGTACACACTAAAAAAGGTTGGGTTATTTCAACAACCCAACTGCTGGGTTATGAAATTGTTAACTCAATATGGGTTATTCTTATGGGAGTTGGGTTATTTTTATGGGAACTGGGTTGTTTTTGTGCAACCCATCCGCTGGGTTAACCTCTTATTCAAAATTCATCAACACAACATGCATCGCTTGACCCAGCACCAGGGTTATTTTCTATCGCTTGACCCAGCACCTGGGTTATTTTCTGCTTGGAACGTCATCACGTTGACAAGACGTGCTCCTCCTCCACCAAACTGCGCCCGCAACCCCAGTCACTGAGATACATAGTTGCCAAGTCCGCTTATTTCAAGCGGCATTGGGCTTGTTTTTTCCTGGAGTCGCTTTTAAATTCGGTGAGCCGCTTGTGGCGGTTTTTTGTGCTTACCGTGTGTGTTGCGTCGCTTATTTGGGCTTGTTTTGTGAAATGTACTCCTGAAGTTATTTTAAAGGTATTTTTGATGTTTCTCTGCACGCTTAATAAATATGCTGGTTTGGTGCTGATGTAGCTTCTGCACAATACACTTATCAGACGGCACGATCCTGCATTACTCCGTTCTCTGCACTTTCTATCTTCACACACACTGAACCCGCGTGCCTACTACGTCACGCTCTCTCTCTCCTGAACCCGCGTGCCTACTACGTCACGCTCTCTCTCTCGCGGTGCGTTCACTGACACTCTGTAATATACATGCACGAACACTGCTGTATACATTACAGTATTGTGACATCATTTTTGAACTTTGCATATAGTGACACCACATATATATCTTGTATCATTCAACTATGTTCGTTTTTAGCAAACAAAATGATAAATTAATGAAAATTACTTTCAAAGTGAGTTTAAAATTAAAAACCGTGTATCTTCACGGGACATCCGACTACACGTGAATGCAACATTGTTATTTATTCTTTGTCTAGACAAGACAACGCTAATGTGAGCTCTAAGTGGGGTAAATATGGAAAAATATATAATAAAGATTGGGAGAAAGAGCGTGCTCTTCAAGACTGGATCCGACCACAGATGGGAGAAAAATGCAAAATGTATTTTTATTTTTTAGACTGAATACGTTCTTTTATGTATAATTTTGCTAGATATATGTAATGCCATAATAAATATGTTTATACTGTTTAAAACTGCCTTTTTTTACACAATGGGATGGGTTGCCAGCTGGGCTTTTTTTGGGCTTTTTTAAAGAGCGAGCCGCTTGTTTGTGCTTGTTTTGAAGGAGCTGATCGCTTCTTTCGGTCTGGAGATCTGGCAACCCTGCTGAGATAGGCTCGATGCTCCTTGAGCTCACACAAGTGCTGGAGAGAAGTTGACTGATCATCTTTAAGGCGAAGCAAATCATTGAAAAAAGGTTTGTGCACATTATATATCTAATTCATGGTGTCTGTGTTGTGTTACATATTAAAGCATGTAATTCATTTTTATTCTCGATCAAGGCTTGTTAGTTTAGGTAGCTACAACATAGCTAGCCATTTAGCGCTTAAATGATAAGGGCTAAATGGCTATCATTTAAGCTATCAGAAAAGCTTTTCAGCTTTTCTGTTGGCCATTTGTCGAATGAACTTAGTTTATAATGTACATAACTGTATGGTCATGTTTATTTTGAGTTTCCCAGCTAACTAACTGGTTTGTTCTCCGGCAGGCTAATTTGTTAGCTTAGTTAGCTTAGCTTAGCTCGTGTATGCTTGCTAGCGCAAGCTTTGGAGCGTGACGTCACTGGTCCGCGGTGCAACTGCGCACAGCATTGTGGGAAAAGAAATCGCCATTTTTTTAAAACTTATTAAAAGAAGCTCTGTCTCTAGTTTGTTTGTTAGAATCTAAGAAGGTTTGCAATGGTCTAAACATGCTGTGTTATTGGATGTAATGTCCAGTCACACGACCTGAAAGTAGAAAACGTACTTTCAGTTTCTGTTTCCTGCTGGAAGCAGCGTGAGTGTGCTCTGCTCATGTGTCGCGTCGAACCTAAAAGGGAGATGAATGGCCTGGATATCAGCGGTAACATGTCCTGATAGAACTTTCTCCATGTCCCAAAATAACTGCTAGTTTGTTCCTGACATGCTGGTGAGTGTATAAATTCGTTTATTATTTGTTTCAGATAAATGGACAGCTTTGTCATCAACACGTTGACAAAGTGGCAGCTGACAGACTTTGTAGAAAGATTTAAAGGTAAGAAATATATTTTTGTTATAAAATATATTTTTGACATCCACAGCATGTCATGTCTGCATTGCTACTCATAGTGATTATTTGGGAGTTGACTGCATTCTTTTTTAATTTATGTCTTCTGACAACTTCACATAAATCTCAAACAATATCTTTATAGAGAAATATGCTAATAAAACTTCAAATTTGTCACTTTAGAGTGCCTGCAGTGGAGCGAGGCCTGTGAAGTTTAAGCATGTGGCACTGTTAACCTTGATCAGTGCTCAGTCCTTCTTCCACCTGCTCTAAATTGTGCTAAATAGCTGCTTAAAAATCACATTTCTTGATTAAAACAAATGTTATATTAAGTTGTATATTTTTATTAAAAGGATTAAACCAAGAAATTTTACCATTTTTATTAAAAGGTAATTTTGGTAGGGGAGCATTTTGCAGCTAATTAGATTAATTGGCAACAAAGCAGTAAGGGTTGTGTATAAAAAACATTTGAGAGTTTTTTATTTAATACCCAGCTGTATAGCAACAGTACATGGCATAGACCTGGGTTATAGACTAGAACAAAAATAGCCTAGACATTTTCAGTTAATTAATAATCATTTAAATATTGCAAATATGATTCTTAGTTTAATATTTGTGATTTTTTTTCCTTGAATGAAGCAGCATAGTTGTAAGTGCTTCATTTTATTTTGTTGTGTGATAGTGTCTGTTTGTTTTTGTTTTATCTATTTTTGTTTTTCAGAGGAGGGGATTGATGAGGAGAGTTTTCTTCTTTTAGATGAGGCTACCATCAACCATTTGATCCCAAGAGCTGGACCTAGGCTGAAGTTCCTCAAAAGATTTAGAGGTCTTGTACGTAATTAGTCAGTGCAGCTGTGAGAGGCTCAGTTCTATTCTATTATTTCTATGTACGAGTATGGGAATATGGCATATACTTGCTTTAAGTGCAAAAGGCGTATTAACCAACTATTCCAAGCAGCATAATAACCTGGATTTTCTGTGTAGGTTGAACCACCTGTTGTTGCGCCTGTTACCCCACCTACAAGCTCTGATGTCATATCAACTGCCACACCTCCAGCCCTCACCGAGGAACAAGCATCCGCAGCTGTGGTACCAGTGAATCAGCTGATAAGGACATCATTCCACAGTTTGTAAGTTCATTGCATGTGGGTTTACTTTTTCTAAAATATTGTTGTCATTAAGCACAACTTACTTACCTGCAGGTGACCAAAGCATAATCTGCTGACGCAAGCTTTTGCAAGTGCACAGTAATAAAAGTTGCCCAGCAAATATATAAAATAGTTAAATGGACTTGGCTGTTCTTATAAAAGAAATAAGTCAACAATAGAACTGCAATTAGCTTTTTTTATTGGTTCCAGCCAACTTACCAAATCAAAACTTTGAACACAAGTTTCGGGTAATATAAATCGGTAATCATAAGTATTTGTCATATAGTATTTGTATAGAAACTATACATTTAAACTAGTTTTCACTATTTCTGTGTAACTGTTTTTTGTGTTACAGTCCTTCATCAGAGACCAAAAAGGCCCTGGCATCGGATTTGGTTCAGTCATTTCCCAGTTTGAAAGACGACTCGAGCTCTGGAAGAGTGAGTGTTTTTAGTAAAAAGTCTTTGAGATTTATTTGGGGTGTCATGATTGTCAACCAGATTCTAATTTGATTTTTAAGCTCGTTTGATTTTTTTGTTTTCTCCTTGTTCAGTGTTTTCATTGGTCCTTTAAAAAGTGGAATTTGAGTTACTATGTGTTTTTTTTTTAATAGTTTTCTTGTGTTCTTCAAATCTGGAATGAATTAAAAACAAGAAAAACATTGTTTTCATTTAAATATACCCTGGAACAGAGGAATGTCGTCTTGTCCCATCATGCATCACGTTCTTCAACTGCTAAAACAGCTAAAAATGAACAAATAACAAGAATTTAAGCTGTGCAAAACTATTCAGTCTTTCTGTTTTTTATATTCTTTGCAGGTTATATTCTAATTGCGTCCATGTGGATGTAATAATTGTTAATCATGTGTGTTTGGTGGGAATAATAATTATTTTCCCATCATGAAGTTTCTCAGAATCACCTGTAGGTGTCGCCAAAAGAACCAAAACCACAGATACTAAATAGAATCACAGGAATACCATTCCACACCATATTAATTAGGGCTAGGTAGGTATCATGGCCAATTCTAAATTCAGTTTTGAATCACAAGGTTCTGAATCGATTAATCACAATTTGATTCAATTTGAATTCTGCTCTTAAATAATGAAAACGATTCAACTTTGTTGTAAAATGCAATATCACTTTATTTTTTTCTCTTCACCATAAACAACAGGTTTTCAGAGCAAATTTGTAAATTAAACAGTTTAATCTTGAAACAAGACTGTCACAAGTTTCAAAGGTTTTAAATTATAAAGGATTTGATGGTAACATTGTTGTTGGATGCATTAATTTTTAAGAAATTAATAATTTTCTTGAAAAA
>JBBPBX010047054.1:0-26333 GCA_038048925.1 Garcialebias charrua | reverse complement strand
CCACTTCTTTGATGACAATATCTGCAAAGATATGACAACATTGTACGTGGATGGATCTTCATTCCTCCGCGACAAAATCTGCAGAGCAGGTGTTGGAGGGGTCCTCCTCCAAGACCAAGAGCAGATAACTTTCAGCTACAAATTAGGATCTCAGACTTCTCAGTACGCTGAGATTGCAGGAATCCTAATAGCTCTCCAGATGGTAGTAGAACGCTCCATCAAGACGCTAGTCATCTGCACTGACTCTAACTATGCTCGTTTGAGTTTCGCTTGTCACCTCGCTGTGTGGAAACAGAACGGTTTCCTAACAAGCGACAGAAAAGTGGTCAAACACAAAGAGCTTTTCATAGCGTGTGATCACTTGGTGACATCTCACGACTTACAGATCTACTGGAAGAAAGTTCCAGGACATTCTAGAGTCCCAGGCGATGACAAGTACTACAATGACATTGCAGATTCCTTAGCCAAAGAAGGAGCCGACGAAGGTCCTCTATGGTCCTTCGACCCCTCCTGGTTAATCAAGACTCTGCCAACACAACCTACAGTCAGGGTAATGGCAGTCACACGTGCACAGGCCGCAGCCAGACCTGCTGACAACGCAGTCTCTGTACGACCTGCACTGACTGACCCAGACATCATCCAACTACAGAAGTCGGATCCTGCTATCAACTCCATGATACTGTACCTGACTGATCCGGAGAAAAACACTCCGTCTAAAGACGAACTGGATTCCGATCCAGACCTTAAAGTCCTTTATCAGCTGCGCAAACAGCTAAAACTAATCAAAGGCATCCTAACTTTCGCTCATGGACCAACGTCCTCACCTGTGTTCGTGGTTCCCCATGACCAAAGGGGGGTGATGTTAGTTCATGCCCATGATCTCCCGTCCGCAGGACACAAAGGAGATAAAGCCACGCTGACGGCATTAAAACAAATTGCCTATTGGCCTGGAATGAAAAAGGATGTCAAGGACTACATTGAAGGGTGCGTGGTCTGTGGCCAGTTTCAGCCAACCAGACCACTTCACAGAGCACCACTGCAAAGCAGAGGCATTGCATTCCCATGGTCTGACCTCCAGATCGACTGGGTTGGACCACTCACTAAGAGCTCTAGAGGAAATAAATATTTTCTCACGGTAACCTGTGCATTCACCAAATGGGTAGAATGCCTACCAGCTCCTAACGACACAGCACAAACCACTGCTATGTTGTTAATGAATCATATATTCTCAAGGTTTGGACTTCCCCTTCGGGTGAACTCAGACCAAGGTACACACTTCACAGGTGAAGTGATGAAAGAACTGTGGAAGACGCTAGGCGTCAAGGCCAACTTTCATGTCGGCTACCACCCACAGGCTTCAGGCCAAGTAGAGAGAGCAAACAGAACTGTGGTGAGTATTTTGAAGAAATACGTGGCTGCAAACCACAAGGACTGGGACGTGAAACTCCCTCTGGTCCTCATGGCCATAAGAGCCACTCCACACACATCAACTGGCATCTCTCCCTTCGAGATGATGACCGGTCGACAAATGACTCTCCCTCTACACCTGTTGTACCAACCAGGCGACGCCGCCATGGCGACAGCCTACACTACACAACAATACATGAAAGATTTGAATGTACACCTCAGAAACACTTTTGCTTTCGCCCAGAAAAACCTGGAAAAATCTGCTGAAGGACGTAAGGCGTACTACGACCAAAAGGCCTCTCACAATGAACTCCAAGTGGGAGACAGAGTCTGGTACTATACGTTCGCCCCAGCAACCGGGAAAGGAGGGTCCGAGACCGGAACTCTCGCCCGCAAACTGATGCCCAGGTGGACTGGACCTCATCTGATAACAGACAAAGTGTCCTCAGTCGTCTACGAAATCAAAATCAGCAAAGGCCGCAAAGAGCCAATTGCTAAATGGGTACATCGAAATCAGATCAAACCTTACAAGGCGTTCAATGACTCCACAAAAGACAAAGATCTCACAAACACACCGACTTCATGGGATAATAAGGTCGTCCAAACACAAGTTAGTAAATAAACTAATCAGGTTTAAACTACCGTAATTTCCCACCCTATAAGTCGCATTGTCCAATTTGAACTTAGAAACGCTAAGCCTAAAACCCACAACAAAAAACTAACCTTAACAACCGTTTAAATCCACGAGATTTAATTTGACCTCGGTCATAAAGTTGAGACCTGTTTTTCTTGTGTGTTGCACTTTGGAATCTGACGACAAGAGTGTGTCGAAGCAGTGAAACGTTGTTTCCTTGTTGTTTAGTCATTACTGTTGTCATTAGTTGAGATATTGTTTTGGTTCTGAACACTCCCAGCCAAAAAGGTTTTGTATTAACATTGGTTAATGAATGATATGGATTTAACTATGCCAACATGCAGTTCGTTTTGTTAAATCTCAATCGTCGAAGAGTCAATGTAGTTTAAAGCTACTCAAGGTACCATAAACTACACTGGTCTCACAATTTCTAAATTGAACCGATTCGATCGTTTCTATTCTAGATTGTCTATTCATTTTGATGAGTCTCGCCATAGACTTCAAAATTTATTAGGAATACCAAATCCTACGTCGTTCGTCTAAAAGACAACAGACATTTAGATCAAACTATATTTCATTTTTCTATTTTAGTTTAACCTAAACTAAGTAATGAATGGAGGAATAGTTTGGAATTAGAGGCCTTCGTTACAGAAGCCCTCCAAAATTTTATAGGTATAGATCCCTATATCTAATTTTACAGAATTGATCCACCCCTTAATTGGTAATTGTAGCTGATCTAAACCATGATAGCTTACATACCAGGTGCATATAGGTAGGGCCTAATGTAAAATCCCAATCATAAGCCCACCTAAAAAACCACATAATTGCATGACACATAGAACCAGAGTGGCACTGACTGGAAACCAACCAGCCAACAACCTTCGATGTGGGGACCTGCAGCTCCAACGCTTGGTCTTCAACCTCCATCCAAGGGTCGCCTCCTCTGCGTCAATCGAGGGATCCCCTCTACATGCTGATTATGAAAACAATTGTTGCTGATCAATCAACAAAACTAATCGTTGTGGAATTACCGCTGTGGATTATAAGACTTTGTTTTCCAAAGGATCACAGACTTTGTTTTCCAAGAGTTAACAGACTCAGTTTTCCAAGGGATTAAAAGCTTTTCGCAATGGGATTACCTACAAACAGTATGGAATTTCCAAAAACATTATGGGATTATAATTTTGATTTTTCTTTTCCACTTACTGGATTACTTCAAGATCAAAGACAGTTCAAGGTTTCCTTTCGTGTTGGACCCCATCCCCAAGGACTGGCGATGGCTTCCAAAAGGGGGGAGATGTAGTGGACCTACCCAGGGTCAAACTAAGGTTTTTGAACTGTCCAGTGATGACCTTTACTGACCTCTCAGTAAAGCAAGACATTTACCACAAAATCATTCCATTAGTTGTAATCTGAGAATATAGTCACCAAAAGAGACTATTTCTATCTTTGATTTTAGGCTGATGTGATCAAAAGAATAACTTTTGTCATTTTCATGATATATGTTATATGCTGTTATTCTTTAAATGTGAAACATCAATGTGTCATTTCTGCAAGTGAAAAGGTGTCAAAGTTCAGCTAAAATGTCAAACTGACTTACACTGAAATTGTTTTTGTCGAGTTTCAGCTAAAACTCTCATCTAGCGTCTGAAAGTCTCTCACTCAGATACTTTTCCTAAACAATTTCCTTCTCTGCGCTGAATTTCACCTTGAATAGTGATAACAAGTGGACCAATGAAAAAGAGACAAGTTTCTCTCCTCTCTGTTCCTTCTTTAAGTTCTAAGCTGTTGCTGGAACGGGTCAGAGTTTCTGGGAGCTTCAAAGACATGAAGACGTCCCAAAGAGCTGAATGAATGCCTGTCACCCGCCAAGGACAGTCATTCGGCTAAGGACTAAATAACAGGCTGTTATGAGTCCACTTCGAACGAGCGCAAGCTCAAAACTTTGTTTATTCCTTCCTGGAATAAGTTTATCTTGAAGTCAGAGGCCAGGAGCTGACATATTCTCTGATGACCAAGCGGAAACCAGGAGACGTTGAAACGTAAACTAGAACCAGTTTTGGACGTGCTGGGACTAAAGGACTCTGCGCATCTGAAGGCTGGTGTCATTTCTTTATCAGACTCGTCGAAAGGTAAAGAGCTGTTTACAAACGTACCTGGATTTTAGCAGAAGTCGGATGGAAGTGTCACTTTTGGTATCATGCTCAAGATAATTTCCTTTAAACCATCTCCCATCTTCCTCCTATCTTTTTCCCTCAATTCTAAGCTGGAAACTATTTTAAGCTAAAGAGCCCACAGACTAAATATGTTCAACATCCAGTATTGAAGTCTGTTGTGTTAAATTTAAGTGTGCTGACGTATTAAATTGAAAGAAAGTGAAATCATGTCAATCAAGTGTAATGGTGTTAATTTAGTTGATTTATTTTAAATAAATGGTAGTGTCGCCTGGCATACCAACTAAGTTAACGTCTTTGTCACTTAATGGCCTTGTTTATTTATCCATCATAAAGATCACAGAAATATTGGGTAAACTGAAAAAGAAAAGAATCCGTGAAATTACTATTCAATCTGAATAAGTAAATTAATTAAGGATAAAGAGGTCAGCTTAATACTGACCCCTGTTAAAATCCTTTAGTTACATCTGGGTGACACTATATGTGTTTAAAGACACAATATATGGTCTCCCTCATGTTTCCTTCACATTCAACCTTTATTTAGTCAGGTAAATCTCATTGAGCCTCGAGGGCTCATTTACAAAAGCGACCTGCTACAAACTAAAGAATGATGAACAGCAATGGTAGAATTTCCTTAAACAACAAACAACAGAAAAAAAACATAGGAGAGAAATAGAAAGTGAAATGCAAAGTATCAAAACTAGCAAAACACCACAAGGTAGATGTACAAAATCAAAAACAAGAACATATCTGCAATGGTTTTTGCCAGGATTCCAAAAGATTCTTAAAACCATTTAGAGAGGTCAGGGCCGAGAGCTTCAAATCTTTTTGTAAGATATTCCAGGAAGCAGGAGCAGAGTAGGAGAAGGCCCTTTTTCCAAGTTCAGTCCTCACTGACGGAACACTGCAGGTGATCATGTCCTGAGAGCGCACACTGTAGCTGCACTCACGTAAAGACATGTAGGAGGAGATGTATGAGGGCAGCAGACCGAGAAGTGATTTAAAGATGAAAATGTACCAGTGGAAGAGTCTGCGTGAGGTTAATGATGTCCAGTTAACCAGTGAATACAGGGTGCAGTGGTGGGTACGATAATCACAGCCAGTTATGAATCTTAGAGCACCATGGTAGACAACATCCAACATCCGCAGGGTGCTTGTAGGAGCATTCATGTAGAGAATGTCACCGTAATCAATGGAGGGAAGGAAAGTCACAGATACAAGGCGTTTCCTAACATTCAGTGTTAGACATGATCTATTTCTGAAAAAGAAACCCAGTTTAACTTTCAGTTTCTTTACTAGGTTTTCCACGTGGAGTTTAAAAGAGAGCTGTGAATCAACCAGGATACCCAAATATTTATAGGAATCAACAAACTCAATTGGGACACCATTTGAGGATAAAATCAGAGGAAGATCTGCTGGGACCGATTTCCTACTTGAAAAAACATCCCTTTTGTTTTATCAGAGTCAGAGAGTCAGAGAGAATTTATTGTCATTTGCACCGCATGTAGTACATGTGTTGAAAACGAGATTATGTACACAGGGTCCCAGTTACATCCAACAACAAATGCAAGAGAAAAACAATAATAACATCTAGGATTAACTAAGAGAGACATCAGCTAGTAATACACTAAGCCCTAATGTAGTAGAAAAACATCATTATAAACAGCAGCACGAACATGAGCAGATGGTCACAGATGAACGCAGCAACAAGAAACAGATCAGTATCAGCATGATGTGACATTTTGCAGTGTTTATTCTTATTATTTATTTATTCATGAGTCTGACAGCCTCAGGGTAGAAGCTGTTCCTCAGTCTAGTGGTTCTACATTTGATGCTCCTCAACCTCCGTCCCGAGGGGAGTGGTGCAAAGAGTGAGTGTGCTGGGTGAGTGAGGTCTTTCATGATGCAGGTGGCTCTTTTTCTGCATCTGGAGGTGTAAATGTCTGTGATGGTGGGGAGACTGACTCCCACAGACTTCTGTGCAGCCTTCACCACTCTTTGTAGAGCTTTCCTCTCTGCAACTGTGCAGCCTCCATGCCACACGTTGATGCTGGAGCACAGGACGCTCTCCACTGCACACCTGTAGAACGAGGTGAGGACTGAGCTTCTCAGACCAGCTCGTCTCAGCCGTCTGAGGAAGTAGAGTCTCTGATGACCTTTCTTGATCAGGCTGGTGGTGTTATTGCTCCAGCTGAGGTTATCATTCAAGTGTACACCCAGGTATTTGTAGCTGGAGACCACCTCCACCGCAGATCCACCTATATACAGTGGGGTGTGGGTGTGTTTGTTCCTTCTGAAGTCCACAATCATCTCCTTCGTCTTCTTCACATTCATGTGAAGGTTGTTCTCTTTGCACCAGCTCTCCAGATGTTCCACCTCCTGTCTGTAGCTGGATTCATCATTATCTGTGATGCATCCCACCACAGCTGTATCATCTGCAAACTTAACAATATGACAGCCTGGATGTGTGGCTGTACAATCATATGTGAGCAGAGTGAACAGAAGAGGGCTCAGCACACATCCCTGAGGAGAGCCAGTGCTGAGGGTGATGGTGGAGGAGGAGAAGTTGTGGATCTTCACGGACTGTGGTCTGTTTGTTAAGAAGTCTAAGACCCAGTTACAAATAGAGGGGCTTAGTCCAAGTGTGGATAGTTTGTCTATCAGAGTTTGGGGGATCATGGTGTTGAAGGCAGATGTGAAGTCCACAAAGAGCAGACGCACGTATGCATTTAGTTCAAGTTTGAGACGGAACAAATCTGACTGGATGATGTCAAAAGCGGATTGCAGAGACTGGAAAGCCTTAGCTACTGTTTTAGCTCGGCAGTAAACAACTGTGTCATCAGCATAGAAATGTAAGGATGCATCAGGGATGCTCTGACCTACATTAGCTATGTAAATTGTAAAGAGGGTTGGTCCTAAGACTGAGCCTTGTGGTACACCATTTTTAACCGTTAAATAACTGGAAGAAGTACCATTGTGCTGAACACATTGCATCCGATTGGACAGATAATTAGAAAACCAACCAATGGTGTGATCAGAGAACCCAATTTCTGAGAGCTTATGACACAAGATGTTATGATCCACAGTGTCAAAAGCTTTAGACAGATCTAAGAAAAGTGCAGCACAATAATTCTTAGCATCCAATGCTTCAACAACGTCATTAAGAACCTTCAGAGAAGCAGTCGTGGTCTACTTATATATGATGTCTATGGTTTGAACAGCTTACGTTACGTGATCTTGACCATTGAAGTGTTGAAATAACAGAAAACATCTACAAGGTAAAAAAAAACTAAGTCTGGTCCTCTGGACATTCAAAAAACAAAACAAAACAAAAAACTAGAACCGTTTCGTCTTTCGTTCGAAAGACTTCATCAGTCTGAGTCCATCAGTCTGAGTTCTCGTTCTCACAGCTTCCATTCAGAATTGAAAAAGACTTCTGGACAGAAGTCGAAACGTTTTCTGCAACAAATAAAGTCCAGTTGATCCTGTATTGAACGCCTTTTTTGATTTCATCATGTCCTGGACGACTGAGAATCTTCACCAGCATATCATCAGTCTGAGATGCTATATTCAGCCCAGTCTTATAAATAGAACCCTCTCACAGTGGATCAACCATGACTCAGTTGAATACAGCATCTCAGACTGACAAAGTCTTTTGGACAAAAAAACGAAACATTTCTACTTTGTTTTGTTTTGTTTTTTGAATGTCCAGAGGACCAGACTTAGTTTTTTTAGATTTTTCTACCTGGATTATTGAGCATGCATCAGGGAATTCAGAAAACAGTTTTATAGAACAGTCAAGTGGTCAAATGTATTTTATCTTATCATTGTTAGTATTTTACTTGACATGATGACAGGTGAGGCCTCCCGACTGCACGTCACTGATACAAACGTAATGTGATAATTAGTGAAGCAGAGGACTATGTTCAGCAATAAAGCAATATAAAGTAAACAAACATCTCACACGAAGCACATATTTACAGTGACTTGGTTTATTAGGTTTAACAGCACACCACATGTAACATTACTTACATAACTTTTAAATTTACCTACATAAATATACACTTGACTCAATACTATGTTAGAGCGCAGCCTGACCAACAGCTCGCCTTGTGTGAATAGAACATGCGCTGCTTTTCTCAAACATCCTAACACTGGACTGTCTTTTTGAAATTTTGATCACCGTTATTTTTGACAAATTGGCGCCGTTGTTTTGACATGATTACTCATCAAACATTTTCTTCTTCTTCTTCTTCTTTCGGCTTTTCCCTTTTCAGGGGTCGCCACAGCGAGTCATCCTCCTCCACCTCACTCTGTCCTCTGCATCCTCTGTCCTCACTCCAACTACCTCCATGTCCTCTCTAACTGCATCCATATATCTCCTCTTTGGTCTCCCTCTTTGTCTTTTTCCTGGCAGCTGCATTTCTAACATCCTTCTACCAATATACCCACTGTCCCTCCTCTGGACATGTCCAAACCATCTCAGTCTGGCCTCCCTAACTTTATCTCCCAGTTGTTTAACATGTGCTGTACCTCTGATGATCTCATTCCTGATCTTATCCATCCTTGTCACTCCTAAGGAGAACCTCAGCATCTTCATTTCTGCTACTTCCAGTTCTTTCTCCTGTCTTTTTGTC
Organism: Garcialebias charrua; assembly: GCA_038048925.1. Taxonomy (NCBI): domain Eukaryota; kingdom Metazoa; phylum Chordata; class Actinopteri; order Cyprinodontiformes; family Rivulidae; genus Garcialebias; species Garcialebias charrua. Next base: position 17,481 of record JBBPBX010047054.1, on the reverse strand, counting down.
AATGCCACTGTCTCCAGACCATACAACATAGCTGGTCTCACCACTGTCTTGTAAACTTTTCCTTTGACCTTTGCTGACACCTTTTTGTCACAAATCACTCCTGAAACTTTTCTCCATCCACTCCATCCTGCCTGGACTCTCTTTTTCACCTCTTTACCACATTCCCCATTTTCCTGTACAGTGGACCCCAAGTACTTGAAGTCCTGCACCTTTGTGACCTCTGCTCCTTGTAGCCTCACTGTTCCACTGGCCTCCCTCTCATTCACACACATGTACTCTGTCTTACTACGACTGACTTTCATTCCTCTTCTTTCAAGAGCATACCTCCACCTCTCCAAGTTCTCTTCCACTTGTTCCCTGTTCTCACCACAGATCACAATGTCATCTGCAAACATCATAGTCCATGGGGATTCCTGCCTGACCTCATCTGTTAGTCGGTCCATCACCAGAGCAAACAAGAAGGGGCTCAGAGCCGATCCTTGATGCAATCCCACCTCCACCTTGAAGCTATCTGTCACACCCACAGCACATCTCACCACTGTCCTGCTGTCCTCATACATGTCCTGTACCAGTCTAACATACTTTTCTGCCACTCCAGATTTCCTCATGCAATACCACACCTCTTCTCTTGGTACCCTGTCATATGCTTTTTCTAAATCCACAAACACACAATGGAGTTCTTTCTGACCCTCTCTGTACTTCTCTATCAACATCCTCAAAGCAAAGATGGCATCTGTGGTGCTCTTTCTTGGCATGAAACCATACTGCTGCTCACAGATAGTTACATCTTGTCTAAGTCTTGCTTCCACAACTCTCTCCCAGATCTTCATTGTGTGGCTCATCAACTTAATTCCCCTGTAGTTGCTACAACTCTGTACATCACCCTTGTTCTTAAAAATGGGAACCAGCACACTTCTTCTCCATTCCTCAGGCATTTTCTCACCCTCAAATATTCCATTAAATATTTGAGTCAAAAACCTCACTGCCATCTCTCCGAGACATTTCCAAACCTCCACTGGTATGTCATCAGGTCCTACTGCCTTCCCCTTCTTCATTCTTTTCAGAGCTTTCCGGACTTCACCCTCACTAATCTTTCCCACTTCCTGGTCCACCGTTTCTATTACCTCCACTCTTCTTTCTCTTTCATTCTCTTCATTCATTAGCTCCTCAAAGTAATCCTTCCATCTTCCCATCACACACTCCTCACTTGTTAGAACATTCCCATTCCCATCTTTAATAAGCCTAACCTGCTGCACATCCTTTCCAGCCTGATCCCTCTGTCTTGCCAATCGGTACAAGTCCTTCTCGCCCTCTTTAGTGTCCAGTCTCCCATATAACTCATTGTACGCCCTCTGCTTTGCCTTAGCTACTTCCCTCTTTGCTCTATGTCCCATCTCCTTATATTCCTGTCTCCTCTCTTCAGTCCTCTCACTGTCATATTTCTTCTTGGCTAATCTCTTTCTTTGAATGGCGTCCTGCACTTCACTATTCCACCACCAGGTTTCCTTATCATCCATTCTCTGTCCAGATGACACACCAAGTACCTTCCTACCTGTCTCTCTAATTACTGTTGCTGTAGTAGCCCAGTCACTTGGAAGCTCTTTCTTACCACCCAGAGCCTTTAACAGCTCGTCTCTGAATTTCTCACAACATTCTTCCTTCTTTAGCTTCCACCATTTGGTCTTCTTCTCTGATTTTACTCTTTTTCTCTTCTTCGCAACAACAGTCATTCTACACACAACCATCCGATGCTGTCTGGCCACACTCTCCCCTGCCACAACCTTACAGTCTCCAATCTCCTTCAGGTTTCCTCTTCTACACAGAATGTAGTCGATCTGCGTACTCCTTCCTCCACTCTTATAGGTCACTCTATGTTCCTCCCTCTTTTGGAAATAGGTATTGACTATAGCCATTTCCATTCTCTTGGCAAAATCCACCACCATCTGTCCTTCCTGGTTTCTTTCCTTGACACCAAACCTACCCATCACTTCCTCATCCCCTCTGTTTCCTTCACCAACATGTCCATTCAGGTCTGCTCCAATCACCACTCTTTCCTCCCTGGGAATACTCTCTATCACTTCATCCAAATCTTTCCAAAATTTATCTTTCTCCTCCTCATCACATCCAACCTGTGGAGCATAACCACTTACTATGTTTAGCATCAGACCTTCTACTTCTACCTTTAGACACATCACCCTATCTGACACTCTCTTCACCTCTACTACATTCTTTGCCAACTCCTCCTTCAGGACCACCCCTACTCCATTTCTCTTTCTATCCACACCATGGTAAAACAGTTTAAACCCTGCTCCAATACTGCGAGCCTTGCTGCCCTTCCACTTGGTCTCTTGGACACATAAAACATCTACCTTTCTTCTCTGCATCATGTCAGCCAGCTCTCTACCTTTGCCTGTCATTGTCCCCACATTTAGAGTTGCAACCCTCAGTCCTACATTCTTCACTTTCCTCCTCTCCCTCTGTCTCCTGACACGTTTTCCTCCTCGGCGTCTTCGACTAACAGTAGTACAATTTCCGCCGGCACCCTGTTTGTCAACAGCACCGGTGGCGGACGTTGTTAACCCGGGCCTCGACCGATCCGGTATGGTTTCACTTTGATGAACTCGCATTATGGTTTTGGCAAGTGTTTTACGTCGGATGCCATTCCTGACACAACCCTCACCATTTACCCGGGCTTGGGACCGGCACAAGAGATACACTGGCTTGTGCTCCCTAGTGGCTGGCTTACTTATCAAACATTTATCTTTTTTTTAATAAATAATCAACATTTTATTAATGACCCACTTAAACTTTAAAACGTATTTGCAATTTAGTTTTGCTGTTTAATTATATTTAGTGTTTTTAATTAAATTGCCCATGACTGATCTTTTAGGGGTGGATGTATTTTTAAAGGTAAGAGTGGAAGTGCTTACTTGAAGGGACAGCTCTGATGTGATATTAAGAAGCTCGGAAGTGACTGTTATGTTTAAAATTAGTGTTTATGTCATTTTTTTTAGTTTACACATACAGTATGAGTTTTATTCATTCGAGGAAGTCAAATTTATTCATAACTTTATTATTAGTAAGCCTGAAAGTTACCAGACCAAAGTAAACCATTACTGGAACACACCCTATCAAAATAAGAGAGTTACCAGATCCTGTTCCTACAGGATCTAGTTCAAATTAAGCCCTGCTTCTGCCAGTCAAATGGGGAATAAGCTATTCTGTAGGGTTCATATATTTGTAAGTCTGATTATGATGACTTCAGTGCCTCATCAGACATCATCTTCACTGGTTCAAAGGTTTTAATAGCCATAAAATATAAATATAAAAAATAATTTTGGATTTCCAGATTGAATTTTATACAGTTCATGATAGATTTCCACAACGCAGTACATTAAACCTGCACAAATGTAAATGTTTCAAGCGGTTGCTCAAAAATTTTGAAAGTGTTACAGAATATCCATTTATTAAATTATCAAAAAAATACAAAATAAATAGAAGCAACATTTAAATCGATGCAAACAAAAGGTGAAATCAGCTGACTTCTTGTTCAGCAGAGTAATTTCAAACAACACTGCAGTGACTTTAAAGGCACGCTGAAATGTTGAATGTACGATGAGTGACACTAAAATATTTGTGTGGGCACTAGTTTATGTGGGGGAAGGCTACGCCCTTTATGAAGAGAAATAAAGGTGGAGCCATCTCTCTCTTCCCGTTGGACGTCCATAGCATGTGGACGTGTGTATGAGCAGCAGGGGGTTCCGCATGAACCAAGTTGATGTCTCCTGTCATTTATATATTTACCAGTGAGTAAAGATGTACTCTCTAGATATGGGTGACGCTGAAGGTGCTGAGGATGTTCACGTAAGTGAAGTTGGGAGGCTTTCTGCAGATGGACCAGCCGGTCCAACAGCAACTATGCTAACAAGTTATGGGCCCAGTACCAACAGTCAGAGCGCAAGCTACGAGCCCGGGCGAGGTCACAGGAAAGGTCTTAGTGCAGCGGTGCACGGAAGAGGACTACCGCCACATTTTGACGGAGACGAAAGCCGCTACAACATCTGGGAAGCTAGGTTTTTAGCGTACCTAAAAACATCTCTCTGAAAGAAGCTATCCTGGGGAGGGAGCTAGCAGCAGGAACTGCAGAAGCCACCGAGGCCGGTAGGAAAAACGAACTGGCATATGCAGAACTGTGTGGTTGTTTAGATGACAAGACGCTAATGCTAATACTGTACGAAGCGCCAGATGACGGCAATAAAAGACTAGAAATATTGAGATGCCATTTTGAGTCCGAAGAAAAGTTGCGAATCATCAAGCTATATACAGAGCTAACGACTGTGCTAATGGCTAATGGAGAAGCATTAGCGGACTTTATCGCATGTGTCGACAAGATAGTTGCTGCATTAAACAAAGCTAAAGAGACACTCAGTGACACACTGCTGACGACAATGGTGTTAAAAGGTCTCACAGAAGAGTACAACCCATTTTCTGTACATGTCACTCAGACGAAAGAAAAGCTAACTTTCAACAAGTTCAAAGCTAGGCTAAGAAGCTACGAGTGCACGCTACATTATTGCAGCAGGCACAGAGCAGAGGAAGTGATGACTGCTAATTACAAAACATCTAAACCGAAGTTTAGAGAGAAAAAGTACTTCAATGGGGAATGCTTTATTTGTGAAAAAGTTAGGCACAGAGCGAGAGACTGCAGAAGTAAAGACAAGAAAGTTCAGCACGTATGGGTACACGCAGCAACAACAAGGCAGCAGCCATTACAGACACTGAACAAAGAACTGTTGGAGCAAAAAGCGGGAATCGAACCACGGATGAAGGAGAGACGTGTGTGCTTCGGGTGAGTGAATGGCAACACCACAGCACACAGCAACGTCTACTGGTCGACAGAGGCGCTTCTGCCCCCATCATGACGGATGAAAGCAAGTTTGTCAAGTTTGATGAGAGGTTCCAGCCCAGGAACCACACCATGCAGCTGGCAGATGGAACACGGACCACCAGCAGTGTTCTGAAGAAGGGAGACGCGCAGATCGAGCTGACCGACAGTGATGGGAAAGTCGTGAGGTGATACTCAAGAATGTACTGATGGGAAAGTCGTGAGGTGATACTCAAGAATGTACTCCTGACTCCTGAATACACACAAAGCATCCTATCGGTGAATGCAGCAACGTCGAAAGGAGTAAGATTCAACTTTGAGAAGAAGAATAACAAAATGATCTTTCCTGGTGGCACAATGTGCATGAAGGTAAAAGACAGATTGTATTATCTGGACATGGTAACAGAGAAATCACTTCTCTGTTTTTTGCAGATGATGTGGTCCTATTGGCTTCATCAAGTTGTGATCTACAGCTTTCACTGGAGTGGTTTGCAGCCGAGTGTGATGCGGCCGGGATGAGGATCAGTTCCTCCAAATCCGAGGCCATGGTCTTGAGCCGGAAAAGGGTAGCATGCCCTCTCCGGGTCGGGGAGGAGGTCCTGCCCCAAGTGGAGGAGTTTAAGTATCTCGGGGTCTTGTTCACGAATGAGGGAAAACTGGAGCGTGAGATCGATAGGCGGATAGGTGCAGCGTCCGCAGTGAAGCGGGCGCTGTACCGGTCTGTCGTGGTGAAGAGAGAGCTGAGTCAAAAGGCAAAGCTCTCAATTTACCGATCGATCTACGTTCCCACCCTCATCTATGGTCATGTCAGTGTAGATATATATATACAAAAGCAATGTCGTTTGTATAAGTGTCAGTTTGGTTATCTATACAAAAGCAATGCCGTTTGTATAAATGTCATCTTTTAAATTATCTCTTAAATGCTATAAATGTCATCTTTTAAATTATCTTTTAAATGCCTCAGGTTTAACTCAGGTTTAACACTTTTTCACTGTTTCCAAACTAACTCCTTCCTTTGAAACAGTTTAAATATTTAAAAAACCTAGAACTTTAGAATCATAAACTAAATGTAGAAACATTTCCTATAACATTTTTATCTAAGAAAATCAACAATTACATTAATGTAATCACTTGTAACCAGTCAGACAAACCAGTTATCTCAGTTCAAAAGTAAAATCAGACAGATGTTTTAGGAAGCTCCATCAATTTCAGGTTTCTTGTACAGGTCTCTTTTGCAAGTGAATCTCTGTGACTCACTAACCTGTAAAAACAAAAGATATGAAATATCAAAATTTCTACGTTTAAGAAATTTGAAATAGTTTTCATCTAAAAGCAGACTGCTAAGACTCATGATGTCAGCTTATGTGTCATTTCCTTGCATGTCTAAAAAATAAGTCTATGTGTGTGCTTATTCATGTAACAGCAAAATGCAACTTTGACCCTTGAAAACTTGTTATTGCGTCACCATCATATATCACATGCAAAGCTGATATTTCATCTGGGCTCCAGTTTTCATTCATCTGGGCTCTGGTTTTCATTCATCTGGGCTCCAGTTTTCATTCAGTGACTTCCGACAGCTTTGACCACCACTGTAGCTTGACCACCACTGTAGCTCCTTTTTGCCTGGGTACACTGTATGTTCAAGAGTTCAAAAGTTCTGTGTGCAACATCACAGTTCGTACAGTAAGGCTTGTCTGGATGTGTTTGTTAAGTCTGGGACCCGGTCTTCAACTGGACAAGGTTTCACATAGTTCAGCTTGACCCATCTTAGCTTGTTGTTCAGCTAGGCAAGGCACCTTTTAGTTTACAGGCTCCACTTGAGGAAGTGCAGTTTTTTCAGGTGTTTTTCATAAAAGTCACACACTTGATAGTAGACTTGTATCAACTTATACATGTGAATATCTTATTGTCGGGTTCTGTCCCTGTCTGTGTCTTTAGGCTCTGTCCCTGTCTGTTTCTTTATGTTAATTTGTGTATGATATTTTGTGTTCCCCTCCTGTCATACTTTGTTGTTCTGGGCTTTGTGATTACTGGTTTCTGTGCATCTCATTCAGTCTCTGTCATTTCCCACTCCTCAGTCGGTCTCTCTGTGCTCAGGCCTTCTGCCTTAATCATTCACAGCTGATCCTCGTTCTAATCACCCCAGGTGCTCCTCACTGTCTCGTTTGTGTCTGTATTTAAACTCTGTGTATTCACTCCTTGAGCACCGGGGCTTTGTCTTTCCACAGTGTATGATCTGCTCATCTCCTCTCCTCTCAGTAAGTGTTTTTGTTCCATCAGCATTATTATTTTTGTTAAATAAATCATTATTCATTTTACATTCGTGAGCCAGTCTGTTTTTCTGCACGTGGGTTCAAACATTAAACAGCTGATCATGACAGAAAGCCCCGGTCAGAAAGAGCCCAGCAGAAAAATAGATATTTTTGAATGGCTTGCCCGTGAGGCAGACAAAACTGCTCAACGGGACAAGGAGAAGCAGGAGCGGATAGAGGAGCCTGTCATCCGGTGGGGGGCGTTTCGGACCGAACCCGTTCAGAGACGAGGTCACCACAGCCCGGAGGTGGAGATCCTACCAGCGCCTCTTCTTGTGGAGGAAGAGGAAATGAGGTCTCAGTTCTGGGGAAGCCGCCTGGCTTTTAAGCCAGCTTCTTCCTCCACCCCACCGGCTTATTGCTCATCGCATGAGCTGGAGGATGAACTCTGGGGTGTGCCCGTCCTCAGCTCGCACCGCCAACGCAGTAGGAAAAGGCGGCAAAGGAGAGGCAAGACCACCGGCTCTCAGCTTGATCCCTCTCCACCTCGCCTCGTCGCTGCACCCCGCTGTCCATCTCCTCCTCGCTCGCCACCTGATGTACAGCCCAGCCCTCGCTATCTGGAGGAGCAGGAGGAGCTGGAACGTTGGCAGGCAGCTTTTGTGGCAAAGTACATGCCATCTCTGGTTCTTGGTTCTTCGGCTGCTGCAGACCTAGACGCTTCAGCTGCTGCAGACCTAGACGCTTCAGCTGCTGCAGACCTAGACGCTTCGGCTGCTGCAGACCTAGACGCTTCGGCTGCTGCAGACCTAGACGCTTCGGCTGCTGCAGACCTGGACGCTTCGGCTGCTGCAGACCTGGACGCTTCGGCTGCTGCAGACCTGGACGCTTCGGCTGCTGCAGACCTGGACGCTTCGGCTGCTGCAGACCTGGACGCTTCGGCTGCTGCAGACCTGACGCTTCGGCTGCTGCAGACCTCGACGCTTCGGCTGCTGCAGACCTCGACGCTTCGGCTGCTGCAGACCTCGACGCTTCGGCTGCTGCAGACCTCGACGCTTCGGCTGCTGCAGACCTCGACGCTTCGGCTGCTGCAGACCTCGACGCTTCGGCTGCTGCAGACCTCGACGCTTCGGCTGCTGCAGACCTCGACGCTTCGGCTGCTGCAGACCTCGACGCTTCGGCTGCTGCAGACCTCGACGCTTTGGCTGCTGCAGACCTCGACGCTTCGGTTGCTGCAGACGTAGACGCTTCGGCTAATGCAGACTCACCGACCGAAGAAGACGAGGAGGTCCCCAGCGACGTCTCAGAGGGTCTCCACGATGAGGGTCCCGACGAAGAGGGTCCCCACAACGTCTCGGAGGGTCCCCACGATGAGGGTCCCGACGAAGAGGGTCCCCACGACATCTCGGAGGATCCCCACGATGATGGTCCCGACGAAGAGGGTCCCCACGACGTCTCAGAGGGTCCTGACGACGAGGTCCCCAACGACGTCTCAGAGGGTCCTGACGACGAGGTCCCCAACGACGTCTCAGAGGGTCCTGACGACGAGGTCCCCAACGACGTCTCAGAGGGTCCTGACGACGAGGTCCCCAACGACGTCTCAGAGGGTCCTGACGACGAGGTCCCCAACGACGTCTCAGAGGGTCCTGACGACGAGGTCCCCAACGACGTCTCAGAGGGTCCTGACGACGAGGTCCCCAACGACGTCTCAGAGGGTCCTGACGACGAGGTCCCCAACGACGTCTCAGAGGGTCCTGACGACGAGGTCCCCAACGACGTCTCAGAGGGTCCTGACGACGAGGTCCCCAACGACGTCTCAGAGGGTCCTGACGACGAGGTCCCCAACGACGTCTCAGAGGGTCCTGACGACGAGGTCCCCAACGACGTCTCAGAGGGTCCTGACGACGAGGTCCCCAACGACGTCTCAGAGGGTCCTGACGACGTGGTCCCCAACGACGTCTCAGAGGGTCCTGACGACGTGGTCCCCAACGACGTCTCAGAGGGTCCTGACGACGTGGTCCCCAACGACGTCTCAGAGGGTCCTGACGACGTGGTCCCCAACGACGTCTCAGAGGGTCCTGACGACGTGGTCCCCAACGACGTCTCAGAGGGTCCTGACGACGTGGTCCCCAACGACGTCTCAGAGGGTCCTGACGACGTGGTCCCCAACGACGTCTCAGAGGGTCCTGACGACGTGGTCCCCAACGACGTCTCAGAGGGTCCTGACGACGTGGTCCCCAACGACGTCTCAGAGGGTCCTGACGACGTGGTCCCCAACGACGTCTCAGAGGGTCCTGACGACGGGGTCCCCAACGACGTCTCAGAGGGTCCTGACGACGGGGGTCCCAGCGCCGCAGACGCCGCGTCCTCGACAGAGGGTCCCAGCGTTGCAGACGTCTTATCGCCCGCCTCGGCGCCCGACGACATCTCGGTGTCCAACGACGGGGGTCCTGGCGACGACGATGGCAGCCGCAGACGCCGCGTCCTCGACAGAGGGTCCCAGCGCCGCAGACGTCTTATCGCCCGCCTCGGCGCCCGACGACATCTCGGCGCCCAACGATGGGGGTCCTGGCGACGACGATGGCAGAGTACCGGTCGACGAAGAAGGTGTTCCGGCCGACGAAGAAGGTGTTCCGGCCGACGAAGAAGGTGTTCCGGCCGACGAAGAAGGTGTTCCGGCCGACGAAGAAGGTGTTCCGGCCGACGAAGAAGGAGTTCCGGCCGACGAAGAAGGTGTACCGGCCGACGAAGAAGGTGTTCCGGCCGACGAAGAAGGTGTTCCGGCCGACGAAGAAGGTGTACCGGCCGACTGTGGTGTCCCAGCCGTCCCTTTCCTTGTGGGGGTGTTTCTTGCTGGACGGTACTCTGGTCGCCCGCCTGACGTGCTGCCGCATTATGGACGTCCTCCTGGACGTCCTCCAGATCTGGCTGGTGGTGATGGGCGGCCTCCTGGACGTCCTCCAGATCGGGCTGGTGGTTATGGGCGACCTCCTGGGCGACCCCCGGATCTGGCTGATGTTGGCCCGCCGTCCTGCCTGTTGCCTCCCTCCGCCCGCCCTTGTTCTTGTGGGGTCCGTCTTGGGAGTGTCAGGTACCACCCTTGAGGGGGGGTTATGTCGGGTTCTGTCCCTGTCTGTGTCTTTAGGCTCTGTCCCTGTCTGTTTCTTTATGTTATTTAATTTGTGTATGATATTTTGTGTTCCCCTCCTGTCATACTTTGTTGTTCTGGGCTTTGTGATTACTGGTTTCTGTGTCTCTCATTCAGTCTCTGTCATTTCCCACTCCTCAGTCTGTCTCTCTGTGCTCAGGCCTTCTGCCTTAATCATTCACAGCTGATCCTCGTTCTAATCACCCCAGGTGCTCCTCACTGTCTCGTTTGTATCTGTATTTAAACTCTGTGTATTCACTCCTTGAGCACCGGGGCTTTGTCTTTCCACAGTGTATGATCTGCTCATCTCCTCTCCTCTCAGTAAGTGTTTTTGTTCCATCAGCATTATTATTTTTGTTAAATAAATCATTATTCATTTTACATTCGTGAGCCAGTCTGTTTTTCTGCACGTGGGTTCAAACATTAAACAGCTGATCATGACAGAAAGCCCCGGTCAGAAAGAGCCCAGCAGAAAAATAGATATTTTTGAATGGCTTGCCCGTGAGGCAGACAAAACTGCTCAACGGGACAAGGAGAAGCAGGAGCGGATAGAGGAGCCTGTCATCGGGTGGGGGGCGTTTCGGACCGAACCCGTTCAGAGACGAGGTCACCACAGCCCGGAGGTGGAGATCCTACCAGCACCTCTTCTTGTGGAGGAAGAGGAAATGAGGTCTCAGTTCTGGGGAAGCCGCCTGGCTTTTAAGCCAGCTTCTTCCTCCACCCCACCGGCTTATTGCTCATCGCATGAGCTGGAGGATGAACTCTGGGGTGTGCCCGTCCTCAGCTCGCACCGCCAACGCAGTAGGAAAAGGCGGCAAAGGAGAGGCAAGACCACCGGCTCTCAGCTTGATCCCTCTCCACCTCGCCTCGTCGCTGCACCCCGCTGTCCATCTCCTCCTCGCTCGCCACCTGATGTACAGCCCAGCCCTCGCTATCTGGAGGAGCTGGAACGTTGGCAGGTAGCTTTTGTGGCAAAGTACATGCCATCTCTGGTTCTTGGTTCTTCGGCTGCTGCAGACCTAGACGCTTCAGCTGCTGCAGACCTAGACGATTCAGCTGCTGCAGACCTAGACGCTTCGGCTGCTGCAGACCTAGACGCTTCGGCTGCTGTAGACCTAGACGCTTCGGCTGCTGCAGACCTAGACGCTTCGGCTGCTGCAGACCTAGACGCTTCGGCTGCTGCAGACCTAGACGCTTCGGTTGCTGCAGACCTAGACGCTTCGGTTGCTGCAGACCTAGACGCTTCGGCTGCTGCAGACCTAGACGCTTCGGCTGCTGCAGACCTAGACGCTTCGGCTGCTGCAGACCTAGACGCTTCGGCTGCTGCAGACCTCGACGCTTCAGCTGCTAAAGACCTCGACGCTTCGGCTGCTACAGACCTTGACGCTTCGGCTGCTGCAGACCTCGGCGCTTCGGCTGTTGCAGACCTCGACGCTTCGGCTGTTGCAGAACTCGACGCTTCGGCTGCTGCAGACCTCGACGCTTTGGCTGCTGCAGACCTCGACGCTTCAGCTGCTGCAGACCTAGACGATTCAGCTGCTGTAGACCTAGACGCTTCGGCTGCTACAGACCTAGACGCTTCGGCTGCTGCAGACCTAGACGCTTCGGCTGCTGTAGACCTAGACGCTTCGGCTGCTGCAGACCTAGACGCTTCGGCTGCTGCAGACCTAGACGCTTCGGCTGCTGCAGACCTCGACGCTTCAGCTGCTAAAGACCTCGACGCTTCGGCTGCTACAGACCTTGACGCTTCGGCTGCTGCAGACCTCGGCGCTTCGGCTGTTGCAGACCTCGACGCTTCGGCTGTTGCAGAACTCGACGCTTCGGCTGCTGCAGACCTCGACGCTTTGGCTGCTGCAGACCTCGACGCTTCGGCTGCTGCAGACCTAGACGCTTCGGCTGCTGCAGACCTGGACGCTTCGGCTGCTGCAGACCTGGACGCTTCGGCTGCTGCAGACCTGGACGCTTCGGCTGCTGCAGACCTGGACGCTTCGGCTGCTGCAGACCTGGACGCTTCGGCTGCTGCAGACCTGGACGCTTCGGCTGCTGCAGACCTGGACGCTTCGGCTGCTGCAGACCTGGACGCTTCGGCTGCTGCAGACCTGGACGCTTCGGCTGCTGCAGACCTCGACGCTTCGGCTGCTGCAGACCTCGACGCTTCGGCTGCTGCAGACCTCGACGCTTCGGCTGCTGCAGACCTCGACGCTTCGGCTGCTGCAGACCTCGACGCTTCGGCTGCTGCAGACCTCGACGCTTCGGCTGCTGCAGACCTCGACGCTTCGGCTGCTGCAGACCTCGACGCTTTGGCTGCTGCAGACCTCGACGCTTCGGTTGCTGCAGACCTAGACGCTTCGGCTAATGCAGACTCACCGACCGAAAAAGACGAGGAGGTCCCCAGCGACGTCTCAGAGGGTCTCCACGATGAGGGTCCCGACGAAGAGGGTCCCCACAACGTCTCAGAGGGTCCCCACGACGAGGGTCCCGACGAAGAGGGTCCCCACGACGTCTCAGAGGGTCCCCACGACATCTCGGAGGATCCCCACGATGATGGTCCCGACGAAGAGGGTCCCCACGACGTCTCAGAGGGTCCTGACGACGAGGTCCCCAACGACGTCTCAGAGGGTCCTGACGACGAGGTCCCCAACGACGTCTCAGAGGGTCCTGACGACGAGGTCCCCAACGACGTCTCAGAGGGTCCTGACGACGAGGTCCCCAACGACGTCTCAGAGGGTCCTGACGACGAGGTCCCCAACGACGTCTCAGAGGGTCCTGACGACGAGGTCCCCAACGACGTCTCAGAGGGTCCTGACGACGAGGTCCCCAACGACGTCTCAGAGGGTCCTGACGACGAGGTCCCCAACGACGTCTCAGAGGGTCCTGACGACGTGGTCCCCAACGACGTCTCAGAGGGTCCTGACGACGTGGTCCCCAACGACGTCTCAGAGGGTCCTGACGACGTGGTCCCCAACGACGTCTCAGAGGGTCCTGACGACGGGGTCCCCAACGACGTCTCAGAGGGTCCTGACGACGGGGGTCCCAGCGCCGCAGACGCCGCGTCCTCGACAGAGGGTCCCAGCGTTGCAGACGTCTTATCGCCCGCCTCGGCGCCCGACGACATCTCGGTGTCCAACGACGGGGGTCCTGGCGACGACGATGGCAGCCGCAGACGCCGCGTCCTCGACAGAGGGTCCCAGCGCCGCAGACGTCTTATCGCCCGCCTCGGCGCCCGACGACATCTCGGCGCCCAACGATGGGGGTCCTGGCGACGACGATGGCAGAGTACCGGTCGACGAAGAAGGTGTTCCGGCCGACGAAGAAGGTGTTCCGGCCGACGAAGAAGGTGTTCCGGCCGACGAAGAAGGTGTTCCGGCCGACGAAGAAGGTGTTCCGGCCGACGAAGAAGGTGTTCCGGCCGACGAAGAAGGTGTTCCGGCCGACCAATAAGGTGTACCGGCCGACGAAGAAGGTGTTCCGGCCGACGAAGAAGGTGTACCGGCCGACGAAGAAGGTGTACCGGCCGACTGTGGTGTCCCAGCCGTCCCTTTCCTTGGGGGGGTGTTTCTTGTTGGACGGTACTCTGGTCGCCCGCCTGACGTGCTGCCGCATTATGGATGTCCTCCTGGACGTCCTCCAGATCTGGCTGGTGGTGATGGGCGGCCTCCTGGACATCCTCCAGATCGGGCTGGTGGTTATGGGCGACCTCCTGGGCGACCCCCGGATCTGGCTGATGTTGGCCCGCCGTCCTGCCTGTTGCCTCCCTCCGCCCGCCCTTGTTCTTGTGGGGTCCGTCTTGGGAGTGTCAGGTACCACCCTTGAGGGGGGGTTATGTCGGGTTCTGTCCCTGTCTGTGTCTTTAGGCTCTGTCCCTGTCTGTTTCTTTATGTTATTTAATTTGTGTATGATATTTTGTGTTCCCCTCCTGTCATACTTTGTTGTTCTGGGCTTTGTGATTACTGGTTTCTGTGTCTCTCATTCAGTCTCTGTCATTTCCCACTCCTCAGTCTGTCTCTCTGTGCTCAGGCCTTCTGCCTTAATCATTCACAGCTGATCCTCGTTCTAATCACCCCAGGTGCTCCTCACTGTCTCGTTTGTATCTGTATTTAAACTCTGTGTATTCACTCCTTGAGCACCGGGGCTTTGTCTTTCCACAGTGTATGATCTGCTCATCTCCTCTCCTCTCAGTAAGTGTTTTTGTTCCATCAGCATTATTATTTTTGTTAAATAAATCATTATTCATTTTACATTCGTGAGCCAGTCTGTTTTTCTGCACGTGGGTTCAAACATTAAACAGCTGATCATGACAGAAAGCCCCGGTCAGAAAGAGCCCAGCAGAAAAATAGATATTTTTGAATGGCTTGCCCGTGAGGCAGACAAAACTGCTCAACGGGACAAGGAGAAGCAGGAGCGGATAGAGGAGCCTGTCATCCGGTGGGGGGCGTTTCGGACCGAACCCGTTCAGAGACGAGGTCACCACAGCCCGGAGGTGGAGATCCTACCAGCGCCTCTTCTTGTGGAGGAAGAGGAAATGAGGTCTCAGTTCTGGGGAAGCCGCCTGGCTTTTAAGCCAGCTTCTTCCTCCACCCCACCGGCTTATTGCTCATCGCATGAGCTGGAGGATGAACTCTGGGGTGTGCCCGTCCTCAGCTCGCACCGCCAACGCAGTAGGAAAAGGCGGCAAAGGAGAGGCAAGACCACCGGCTCTCAGCTTGATCCCTCTCCACCTCGCCTCGTCGCTGCACCCCGCTGTCCATCTCCTCCTCGCTCGCCACCTGATGTACAGCCCAGCCCTCGCTATCTAGGAGCAGGAGGAGCTGGAACGTTGGCAGGTAGCTTTTGTGGCAAAGTACATGCCATCTCTGGTTCTTGGTTCTTCGGCTGCTGCAGACCTAGACGCTTCAGCTGCTGCAGACCTAGACGATTCAGCTGCTGCAGACCTAGACGCTTCGGCTGCTGCAGACCTAGACGCTTCGGCTGCTGCAGACCTAGACGCTTCGGCTGCTGCAGACCTAGACGCTTCGGCTGCTGCAGACCTGGACGCTTCGGCTGCTGCAGACCTGGACGCTTCGGCTGCTGCAGACCTGGACGCTTCGGCTGCTGCAGACCTGGACGCTTCGGCTGCTGCAGACCTGGACGCTTCGGCTGCTGCAGACCTGGACGCTTCGGCTGCTGCAGACCTCGACGCTTCGGCTGCTGCAGACCTCGACGCTTCGGCTGCTGCAGACCTCGACGCTTCGGCTGCTGCAGACCTCGACGCTTCGGCTGCTGCAGACCTCGACGCTTCGGCTGCTGCAGACCTCGACGCTTCGGCTGCTGCAGACCTCGACGCTTCGGCTGCTGCAGACCTCGACGCTTCGGCTGCTGCAGACCTCGACGCTTCGGCTGCTGCAGACCTGGACGCTTCGGCTGCTGCAGACCTGGACGCTTCGGCTGCTGCAGACCTGGACGCTTCGGCTGCTGCAGACCTGGACGCTTCGGCTGCTGCAGACCTGGACGCTTCGGCTGCTGCAGACCTGGACGCTTCGGCTGCTGCAGACCTGGACGCTTCGGCTGCTGCAGACCTGGACGCTTCGGCTGCTGCAGACCTGGACGCTTCGGCTGCTGCAGACCTGGACGCTTCGGCTGCTGCAGACCTGGACGCTTCGGCTGCTGCAGACCTGGACGCTTCGGCTGCTGCAGACCTGGACGCTTCGGCTGCTGCAGACCTGGACGCTTCGGCTGCTGCAGACCTGGACGCTTCGGCTGCTGCAGACCTGGACGCTTCGGCTGCTGCAGACCTGGACGCTTCGGCTGCTGCAGACCTGGACGCTTCGGCTGCTGCAGACCTGGACGCTTCGGCTGCTGCAGACCTCGACGCTTCGGCTGCTGCAGACCTCGACGCTTCGGCTGCTGCAGACCTCGACGCTTCGGCTGCTGCAGACCTCGACGCTTCGGCTGCTGCAGACCTCGACGCTTCGGCTGCTGCAGACCTCGACGCTTTGGCTGCTGCAGACCTCGACGCTTCGGTTGCTGCAGACCTAGACGCTTCGGCTAATGCAGACTCACCGACCAAAGAAGACGAGGAGGTCCCCAGCGACGTCTCAGAGGGTCTCCACGATGAGGGTCCCGACGAAGAGGGTCCCCACAACGTCTCAGAGGGTCCTCACGACGAGGGTCCCGACGAAGAGGGTCCCCACGACGTCTCAGAGGGTCCCCACGACATCTCGGAGGATCCCCACGATGATGGTCCCGACGAAGAGGGTCCCCACGACGTCTCAGAGGGTTCCTGACGACGAGGTCCCCAACGACGTCTCAGAGGGTCCTGACGACGAGGTCCCCAACGACGTCTCAGAGGGTCCTGACGACGAGGTCCCCAACGACGTCTCAGAGGGTCCTGACGACGAGGTCCCCAACGACGTCTCAGAGGGTCCTGACGACGAGGTCCCCAACGACGTCTCAGAGGGTCCTGACGACGAGGTCCCCAACGACGTCTCAGAGGGTCCTGACGACGAGGTCCCCAACGACGTCTCAGAGGGTCCTGACGACGAGGTCCCCAACGACGTCTCAGAGGGTCCTGACGACGAGGTCCCCAACGACGTCTCAGAGGGTCCTGACGACGTGGTCCCCAACGACGTCTCAGAGGGTCCTGACGACGTGGTCCCCAACGACGTCTCAGAGGGTCCTGACGACGTGGTCCCCAACGACGTCTCAGAGGGTCCTGACGACGTGGTCCCCAACGACGTCTCAGAGGGTCCTGACGACGTGGTCCCCAACGACGTCTCAGAGGGTCCTGACGACGTGGTCCCCAACGACGTCTCAGAGGGTCCTGACGACGTGGTCCCCAACGACGTCTCAGAGGGTCCTGACGACGTGGTCCCCAACGACGTCTCAGAGGGTCCTGACGACGGGGTCCCCAACGACGTCTCAGAGGGTCCTGACGACGGGGGTCCCAGCGCCGCAGACGCCGCGTCCTCGACAGAGGGTCCCAGCGTTGCAGACGTCTTATCGCCCGCCTCGGCGCCCGACGACATCTCGGTGTCCAACGACGGGGGTCCTGGCGACGACGATGGCAGCCGCAGACGCCGCGTCCTCGACAGAGGGTCCCAGCGCCGCAGACGTCTTATCGCCCGCCTCGGCGCCCGACGACATCTCGGCGCCCAACGATGGGGTTCCTGGCGACGACGATGGCAGAGTACCGGCCGACGAAGAAGGTGTTCCGGCCG